>JAUMHP010000055.1:2651480-2669926 GCA_032361065.1 Enteromius trimaculatus | reverse complement strand
TTTACGGTTAAGTTTAATTTACAGTTACATACCGTAATTTCATTAACTGATATTATGTTAAAATACCAACCTATGCAAGTAAAAATTTGTTTTGCACCTTTGAAATACACTGATTAGCACCAAATGCAGGTGGTGATGAGAAAGTCACATTATGAACCAAAGCCCATAACAAACAGCTTTTAAATATGAACATATTAAGAAGGAGCTCAGTGTAATTCACAAAAACACTAAACACCATCATGCTGAGACTCATTAAACTTAAATATGCAATACACATTAATTTACCAACATTACATGTAACATACATCCCTAACAAACATAACCGATAAATCTCAGATCAAATTCAAACTAAAATTGAAATGCGATGTAGGAAATTCTGGGAACGTCAATGTACCATTTAACAGGCATTTACTGTAGCATTTCAACAGTTTTTTCTACAGAAAATGTGCATACTGTGCTACTGTATATACTGTAGAAATAGCATGAGTAGTAGGTAAGCATACTATTGCAATCAATGACAGCATCTCTTTACTAAAAATGCTTTACAATCATCAGTGAAGTACATACTTTCAGTGCACAGCAGAAGTATGCGAATTGGGACACATCCACAGATTCATTCCCGTCGCAAGAAACACAAAGACTGTCCACAAACGACAGGTGTTTGGTGTCACAAACATCAAAGAAATTTCCAGAAGCCGAGCATTGAGCTCACAATCTGTCTCATGATATTTTCATGATGTTTCTGACACATCAAACACATCTTAATGATCGACTGTGTAAAAATATCAGCGAAACAACAGGCTTTTCGTATGCAAAACATGGGCTAAATGGCTGTTTGAAACTGTCCCAAGCATATTTAAACAACAAAAACACGATAAATGGAAAGAGGTGGCTGTCCAACCTTTGTCTACGCTTCAGCGAGCAATCTGTAGACTGGAATAATCACTCGAGCTGATGCTGTGCCCCTCATCATACAGACGCAAAAAGGTCCGGTTAATGAAGATCCACTGTACCACTGCTTTTGTTCCGCATTCGTTTCAGACTTTATTCCACGTGTGTTTAATTAGAGGGTTGCTACAGACAGCTGTCCCCACAGACATAGCCTATTGTCTAACACCTTTCTGTCATTTACAAACAGCACAATGGGATAACTTCCTGTGAAATTGAAATGCACTTCATGGTTTTTGTGTTTTTGAAATGAAATTTGAATTTCTATGAAATCTGTTTGGGAAAATTCAATAAAGAAACATTGCAAATAGAGACACAGTGAACTGATCTGTTCACTTACAATATTAAACCATGGTTCACTGATGGAACTAGATGGTAAAGCCATAATAATACTTTTGTATACCATGTACTATATTCATATTTAAGACCCTTTAAATATTAAATGCTTACTTGAAATACCCCCTGAGGTTTTATATTTTACGGGTGTCGCGATATACCGGTATTGACGATAATAACCATGATATTATGATTACGTGGCATGTAAATTATCCAGCGCTAGTGCCTGGTTATCAAAGGACTGTTGTAAAATTACAATATACTGTGAAATAAAAGTATAATTTGATAATTAAAATATTGAAATGCAACAGACTACAGTACATTGTAGGTGTTATTTAAGTAAATGTGTAGCCTACAATTTGCTAAATGCACAGATATACTGTCATTATCATATTTAATTATTACCTTTCTATCAACTCACAAAAACCCTGCAGTTCCTTTAAATTCTTATAAGAAAAACTATATGTAAATGCCATAACATCTCTCTCAGAAATAAATGTACAAAAGCTGTCACTGGGGCGGTACCAAAAGGGACATGTTAGTACCTGAAAGCTCAATTTTGGTACATATTTGTACTTAAAGTGTACACATTTTAACCTAAAAAGTACAAAAACGAACCTTTTGAAAAGGTGCCACCCAAGTGACATTTATTTTTTGAGAGTGTACACTATTATCATGGCACAAAGCATTGTTTTACCTGATGTATTTAAGTGTGATTTTTCTGGTTTGAAGGCATTTCTGAATTCCATATTCATTGGTTTCATATACCAAAGTTTAATAAACATTTAAATAAATCGAATTTACAAAGATGCCTTTAATATTTTGTCATAACCAGCTTATGGGATCACCTAAAACATGTAAATATGCATTTGACAAGGGCAGAAATCAACAGAGGGGCTTAGCAATGGCCCTGTTAATGAGATTACAGCATTTCCATGACAACTGTGAACTGGAAATGCTGGATTTAGGAACAATACAGCTGTATTTTTTTCTTCAATCAATCACAAACAAACACGTTCGGCCTTGGCATTCATGCGATCACTTTAATCTGACATTACAGGTTTGCGTCCCCTACACTCCTCCAAACGCTTACTCAACTTCATCTCCTAAAATTCCTTGGGAGGAATAAAAATAGACAAAGCCAGTCCATTTTGTAGCACATCGAGAGAATAACGCTGCGAAATGAATGTGGAGAGCAGCTCAGATCGTTTGGAGAAACGGTTCAGATCGTATCTCTGATTGCAGACTGAGCAGAAGCAAATCAGAAATCTCCATTTGCTCTCCACTGCTTCGTAAAAGAATCAAATGAGACATTAAAAAGATTTCCTCTGGGTCTCTCTTGAGCATTTTTGTTTTGTCAAAGCAATTCTATTAAGATCAATCAGCGATCATCACGGCCTTTGTTCCGCAAACGAACTAAGGGCTCTTTATAGCTCAATAATGCATTGCAGATGGGTTAAGGGAGCTCAAATTGTATTATGACATAAAAAACAGCTTCTCTTGGGGTCTTAACCAGTGCACACGAAGCATAGACGGCACATAGAAGCCCTCCGACTCTGTTGTCTTGTTCCATTAGAGAAGAGCTAAAAAAAGCTTTATTAGTCTGTCACTCGGTCGACTCTCATAAAATCAATTTCCACATTTCACCTTACAAAAGAGGAAAAAACTCTCTACATGCTCTCAGAACAATATGCCGGCTTCTCATTTCAAACATAAGAAGCATGTAGGAAGGGATTTGAGTCCTGTGGAACCCGAGGATATAGGGAACGAGATAGCCTTCGCAAAAAAGCTTACACTGGAGAAGCAAATCTCACCATTCGTCACAGAGATCCCCTCGTTCCCAGGCAGGGCGTCCATCAGAAGAGCCTAATATTGCAATATTTGAGAGAGCTACCAAGTATGATCCTCTTGGGAGAAAGTTGGAGCAGTTTCAGGAAAAATAAAGCTTGGTTGTTCACACTTGTTTAAAGCTCCCTTAGCTTTCGTTTGCTTAAAGGAAAAATGTGTTTGGGTTCTGTGCTTTGTTGTGGGTAGAATTCTGATCATAAACGCTTGCGGTTGCCAATAATGCCAAATCACGGCCTAGTCCACGCCAAGCAGTTCTCGCTGTAGATGTTTCGCCATGCTTTTGTTGAAAAAATGCTGATCACACAAATGTGCTCTCTTATCTGTGTCCAAATTGAGCTTGATCCAACAGCAACGAACTCTCCAGGTTTCTGATGAGCAAATTGGACATTCTGAGTCACAAGTTCACTCATGCATATGCAATTTTTAGTTGCAGGAAAAGGTTAGCAAGTTCTTTGAGCTGAAAGGTCACGAAGGGGTTAAAAGCTACACTAGTTTGGAAGGATTAAGATTATTAATGTTTTTGAAAGAAGCCACCAAAGAAGCTGCATTTAGTGAACAAAAATACAGTAAAAACAGTAATATTGTGAAATATTATTTATATTTATAAAAATTGTTTTCTATTTAAATATATTTTGCAGTAAAATCTAAATTTTCTTTTTTATTATTTCCTTTTTATTATTTGATTAATGCAAAGTTCCGAAGAAAAGCATATATATATATTTATTTATAATTTCTACATTTGTAACAAATATAAATGTCTTTACTGTCACTTTTGATCAACTGAATGCATCCTTGCTGAATAAAAAATGTATTCATTTATTTATTTTTAAATCTTAATCCAAAGATTTTTAATGGCTGTGTATCACTGGTTACAGAAAACTATGAAGCAGTACTGTTTTCATCACTGATATTAATAAGAAATGTTTCTTGGGCAGCAATATCAATGATTTCTGAAGGATCATGTGACACTGAAGACATGGAGTAGTGATGCTGAAAATTCAGCTTTGCATCAAATTACATTTTACAGCATGTAACAGTCCTGTTAAATTGTAATAATATTTCACAATATTTCTGTTTGTACTGTATTTTATTAATTAAATGCAGCCTTGGTGAGTATAAGAGACTTCTTTCAAAACCATTAAAATCCTAATTTTTTCCAAACCTTTGACTTTGACTGAAAGTACCAAATTTTAAACAGGTGGCACAATAATGAGTTAGTTAAAAAATGGAAAATAAATAAGCACACAGATTTTAAGGATCTGCGTGTTTGGATAAGGATCACTAAATACTGTAGCTCCAAGTGAATATGATATGCAATAATCATTTCCCCCAACCATGGCAAGCATTTCGAGATGCATACGAAACATTTGATGCCACGACACATGGAGCTTTGTAATGCCTGCCCAGTATTCGCATGGTCCGGTTGCGAGTTATCCAAGCCTTCCCATTAAAATTCCACAAGCGCAGAACGCAGTATTAATGACTGCTGCACCAAACTACACAAACTATCCCTGAAACAACATTTGAGCATTGAAAATTTTGTCGAAACAACTGAATAGAATGAGAATTCCCAGCTGTAGGGAATAAAAATGAGCCTAAATGCATGCTGGATATAAGACAAAGCAGAACTAATATTCAAAGTCTATAAGATACTAGAGGGCTAGGGCTAGACAAAATGATTAGCCGGTCTCTCTAATCCTCCTTGCCAATTAAAGCGAGGTCCTGGCCCGGAGGCATTGAGAGCCTGTCCATTTGAAAGCAGATTGGCTGGTATGGTGAGGCAAACACAAAGGTGAGGGTGTACAAATGAGCTGATGTGAAAATCAGACATTGTCCTAAAGCTACCCTACAATCAAAGAGAAATGACAGGCTGAAAACTTTCAATTATTCGTGAAAACAAAATGGCTGATTTGTTCCAGGAATTCCAGAGTGTAGTTCAAGGATGTTGATGCAGGAACATGTCGTGCTTCTCTAAATCACTGCACGCTGAGAAAAATACTCATATGTACGAGAGCAGTGTCTTTCAGAACAGAATTAAGGATAACTTTTACATTCCAACTCAATTCTGTTTGAACAAGAGAACAGCGAGTTTGAAGTGAGATGGCTAACAAGAGGAAGAACTGCAATTCAACTCTGAATGTGAGTTAGAATTAAGATGACCTGAAAATAAAAGATATGTTTTATTTATTTAATCATCCTAATGTTTTAATTATCATCATGTTTATTCATCCTCATGGACAAAGAGACTGGCAGAACAATAAAATGATAGATAGATAGATTTGTTTAAGATGAGCTCTCACCTCAAACAGCCGCAGGACATTGGCCACCATGATGGACACTGAGCTGCCCGACGCCCCAATCACTCCCACCACACGCTCAGGCTTGCGTATGATTGGTTGTTCTCCATTGGAGCAGCGGATGTCAGACGTGTCTTTCTGAATGAGGGCCTGGACAAATGTCAGAGACTGCTCTAGAGCGTAAGTGTCCCTGGAACACGTATCGAGGATCCGGGCCCCTAGCGTGATATTGGGCAGCAGTTCTGGGTCACTGTTGATCTGGTCCAGAGCGTACAGCATTGCCTCCAAGCGGTGGATTCCTTTCTCTTTCTTTATTTCTCCACATGGGACCCCTGCATGACCCCTAGCGTGCACCGGGAAAAGGCCCCCCAAGGTGATGTCCCCCGGGATTTTGATGGAATGTGGGTGCGAGTGCTGATGAACTGACGAACATGGGCTTAGCCACACCCACAGAATCCACAGGAGGCGTGGCCATGTAGTAGAGTGACAGCTGCTCCAACTTAAAACCCGGAACATCACGACCTGATGGTCCAATGGGAACGGAGGAGGATGTGATGTCATAACGAGCAGGAATCAAACACGCAAGTGTTCATCCACTATCTGAGGAACCTGTCAGAGATAAACAAATATATGCACAAGGTAAAATAGCGGTGCAATTTTTAGTGATGATTTAAAATGCTTTCCACAATATAAATTTTCCTATAATAATAATAATAATAATAATAATAATGCTAATACAAATAATATATAAAATTATATATTAAACAAAAATAGCTAAATAATTTCATATTTGCAATGTTAATATTAAAATATTAATAAATATTAAAATGATACAATTGCACTGTAATACAAATACATTAAATAAATGGACTTATTATTAAATACATTTAATAATCGATTAAATAATATTTAAGAAAAATACTACAATAATAATACAAATATTTAGTCTTAATTTCTTAATATCTAGTCTGCATATCTAGATTTCTTTTTCTTTTTATGTGTATATTGTGATTTTGGTTCAGTGACTGACACAGCACCATTTCTAAATATTCTCTTGCATGTACGTTTGACTTGGGCCAATACATCATCAACGGTAACACTTCAGTTAACGCTTGTTAACTATTAACTACGACCTATCATGGAATAAATTCCTAATTTGCTGCCTAATTAATAGTTCAGTAGTTGTTAATATTGGCTAGGTTAAGGGATGTAGAATAAGGCATTGATATGACTAATAAATAAATCATTGAAAAGTGACTAATATTTTAGCAATGTGCATGCTAATAATCAACTAATAAGTGTAACCGTAAAATAAAGTGGTACCCTGATATACATGTCAAAAGCTTAAAACTTTCACTTTTGCAAACCTTTGAGTTTTTAACTCTACATTCTTGCAATGCACAATTCCTGCTGAGTTCAGTACACTCTCAAGACAATGATTTTACAATAATGTTTCATGGATAAAGCGTTGGAACACTAAAAAACACTTTCAAGAAACACTTTTAAGAAAGTCATTTGAATTTCTAGCACTCTCTAACTATTCATGGATAGTGGATAACACATCATAAACAAGAACAAATACAATACAATACAATGTGCTTTAAAGACACATGCAGGTTTCATTCTCAAAGCGTCCACTGGGAACGGCACTGCACTGAAACACTGTGAATGGAGAGTGATATAGTCTGGCATGTGGTGAAGCTCCGGGGAATGGAGCCCAACTGCTCTGATGTGTAGTGATTGTAAGACCAGCTGTGGAATGAGTGGCTCTCCAAAGGGTTCAAAGGTCAATGAAAGACTGAATTTGTTCAGAAAGCGGAGAGAGAAAAGATGGAATTGAGCTAAGAATGGGAGAGACTGTAGCCAGTAGATAAAACTTTGATATAAGTTAACTTTGATGTTGAGAACATACAGTATAGAAATCTCTAGTCTATAGGATGATTATACAGTTACTCAGAGATGCAAAGAGAGATGCACTGGGGAAGGACAAATAGATCTGTACAGGATGAAACATCATGAGACTCAAGTTTCTTTGGTTATTTTTAACTATTTTGTCACTGAAGACTTTCAGAAAATATAATGTTTAACAGTGGACATACGTGCTTGTCATCTCAATAAATCAACGTAATTTTAAATGTCTCTGATTTAGTCTGATTTATACATTGTCAGTGTTATTTAAATAAAAGTAAAAACACAACAATTAAATTAATGTTAGAAGAAATATTACAAATATATATTTTAATTTGATTTGATTTACTAAAATAACTATAAATGAAATACAATGAATCTGCATAAAATAAGCAATAACTACAAGAAATTCACTTAAAACTTCAATTAAAATAAAAAACAGATTGAAACAGAAAATTCAATTCAAAATATGAATATATTTAATTAATAAAAACTACAATATTATCCCAATGATACTAAAATACTGGTGTGAAAATGACATATTTTTGAAGATAAAGATAATTCCTTTTCCTTACTAAACCTAATTTGTTTAGAAATGAATGCTTCCTAACTACATATAATTGTCTTCGTTGTTATAAATAACAATTTTCTAAATAAAAGGATAATTAGTAAATAATATGATTTCTTAAATATTATCACTTGGCAAAGACTGAAAATGACACACAGTGTCAATTTAATACATTTTTCTTTGCTTTCTTTTCATATATAATTTACATATGGCTTACTCTGAATATCTTCAATTGTATTTTTCATTTTTTATTACAATAAAAAATTAGGTCAAAAGTAAAACCATGATATATATCCATAAAAGGCATTTGATTAGTAGCAAAAAAGTTAAAAGCTTGATTTGAGCTTCAGATTTATTTACATCACCATCTACTGAATCAGAACATCAAAACACAGCACATTTTTTACACAAACTTGGATTCGAAATGCAACAGTGAAGGATGTGACAATTTAGCATGTTTTTGTGCAAATGCTTCTCATCACATACTGTATTCTGTTTAAAAAAAAGAAAATAGGCAGTATATTGTGCAGTATGCAGTCAACAGTACACAAGAATCCCATTCCGAACACAAGCCATGGTTTATGTACGAGAATGGAATGATAAATCATTGGAGCTGCATCTGACAGCTTTCAGAACCTCTTAGTAGCGAGGCATTACATTTTGATGAAAATTTTACATCACACTCCAGAGCACATCGCTGTAGCGGCCGCATCTGCTTTTTCCTGCAGTTGCTTCGAAATGGCAACATCTACTCTGTGACAGGTGTTATGCAGCAACTTCAGATGTCTAACAAACGCTGCTGTTCCAGTTCTTTATGAGCCCTGATTGCATTTACAGTAGGAACTGGAGATTGAATTTGCTTCGAACAGCCTAATCAAATTCTAAACCGTTCACACGCTCTTTTTGGCCAGCTTCTCAGCCTACCTTCCAGCCAAAGGGCTTCCCTTTAAATTCATTCAGCTAACACAAATCAGATTGAATATCTATAGTCTCCCTTACTGTTATTGACATTTTTTCCCCTTATATGAGCTGGAAAGGTGTGCGCTTGAGTGTACATAAGCGTAATAAGCTTAAAAAATAAGCGTAATTTTAACTGTAAAATCTTGTACAAACTTTACGGGGAAAAAAAACTGTTAATAGGTTAACAGTAGGTTCCCATACTATATCAGCAAAACTGTAAAAGATCTAACCAGACATTTTATGTAATTTTACAGTAAAATGCTGTTAATTACAGAGTTCTTAGAAGTAAGTAAAATAAATCAATCTATCATTTAAAGTCAAACATTGATATTCCCAGAATTCCCTGCGTGCACTCCACATTTGAAAGTATTTTGCTTAAATAACCATGTTTTTTAATTGTCTTTATGTACATTTGGACTTTATGTTACATCTTCTGTTGTTTTTCTGTGCTTTGGTTTTCAGTTGGTTAAAGGTACAAAACAGATTTGAATAGCACTGTGCATTGTTAAATATACTGGTTTATAATCACATTTTCTTGTTTGTAAATTAGTTTTATATTGTAGAATTTACAGTTTTGCTTGTAAATGTGTTTACTGGGGTTTTTTGTATTTTTTACAAAGATTTCAGCCATAAGCTGGCAAAATGTTTTTTTTTACAGTGTGCTAATTCTGAAATTAAAAGACATTTAATACTGAAAACTAATTGTTTTGAAAGTGGGCTCATTTCCTCATGAGAAGATATTCAATTCTAGGTTAGCACTAAAGTGGCAGTGGCACGATGTCAGATGATAATCGAAGGAGACAAGCTCTCCTCTGCACTCTCTCTGGTAAATATCATTTTCACGGTGATAAAACATCATTTGAAGCTGTTAAACATAATGGGCTGTTTCAATAATCCATGGTGGCATCATCTTATCACAGTAATCACTGTTTGTGAAGGGCTGCGTACGGTTGGCGCTTGCCATGCAGCGAACGCATGCGGTAATGTGGCATTAAAGTAAACGCAAGATCGCTTTGAGCATTCAGATGGGGCAGACAGCTTTCACAGGACACATCCCAATAGTGATCCCAAAACAAACCTGTAAACAAACAATAAAAGCCATCAATGAAAAGCCCACCCCAAGTGAATGATAAAAAGCAGCATGTTTATGAGGCATTTCAAAGGGAGAGGAAAGCACTTTCTAAATCATTTGCACATCAGAGACAGCTAATACGCAGTCCATAATAGCAGTCTGCAGACTATTATACTGGATTTCTGTCATTCACTGCGAGTTTCTTTGCTTTTCCTTCCATATATGCAATTAACTTAAGTATTATAGGACTCTACGGACTCGATCTAAAGTAGAAATCTAATTACTAGGATTGGCCTCTGCAAAAAAATAAATAAATATTTCTTATCACAATTTCTTTAATCCCTCTGCCAAAAACATGATTTTTTTTTTTTATATCTTGTTCAACCAAAATCCCAATTTCATTTCGTAGTCTGTGAACAGAGTCTCAGTTAATGCTTTTTAAAATTCATCAGCTCAAACTATTAATGCCCATTCGGGTGTCTGGGCTGGTGACAAATGGTGAGGTCATTCCCAGCGTGACATACTTACTCAAGATAATGTGATCACTCTTCAGAAATGAAGGGCTGGAATAATGGATAATACAACAAATCATCTGGGGCCTTTTTCCTTCGTATTAGACCTAAATCTTGCAGCTGATATCCATTAGGAGCCGTTAGAGAGAAGTTTGAGGGAACTCGTTCCGAAATGATAGACTAGACGGAGTCAAAGTGACCCATCGCAAAAAAGGGTGTCAATGTACCTGGATTAAGATGGACCATTCTGCAACAAGGAGATCAGCGGTTCAGAAATAAACTGAGGGTCTTTGCTATAGACTGTCCATAATAGTTGTAACAGACACAGGGAGTATTTTGAAACCTCATTCATCTTCTTGTTCAGGAAATAATGGATAAGAGGAAATTCAGCACATCCCACATTGTGCAGCAAATAATATAGATGTGCAGCAAATACAGCCCAGGCTGAAATACTGTACATTTCGTTGATGTAATAGTGCATGTAATAGTGGCAGGTAATAGTTGGCATCAGGCAAGAGGGCACATTGAGGGTTTGCTGCGGCTTTAAAGAGATTCCTTCAAAGAATTCCTGGTACAAAAATGCAGAATAAGACATGCTACAGTCTCAGTGGATTCACCGATATGCACATGAGATGACAATCACAAGAAATATACTTTAAGTGTGCAATTTGGGACATAGTCTATGTCAAGCAACCAATCTTACATGCACAGATTTTGGTTACAAAACTCCAGCAGTAGGCATCTTTGGCAGACAGGCAGACAGGAGACCAGATCAGAGGTAGCGACCTTGAGCTCAGCCGGTGAGCAACTGAGGAGAGCGTGCTTATGAAGGTGGCAGGTGATCAGGTGAGTGGGACCGTGTGTAAGTGGCTGGTTTAGCTGATGACGTGAGTGACAGCGTGACATCACCCCTTTCTCCATGAGCGTCTCCTGATGCTTGAGACAGACAGTGAGGGCAACCGCACCCCCTGGGAGCAAGGCGAACAGGATGAGCTCACTGGTACTCGGCGGTAAGCATGGGATCCAGAACATCATCACGATCAACCCAGCACTAGGACCCCTGGCTGATATACTGGGTTGGTGGAGTGCCTGGATCTGGTCATCGATGGTCCACTGGATGAGTGCTAAGAAAGCGCTGGTGGGTAGAAAGGTCTCTGGCTCTTCTGGCATGGGATCGGGTTGGTGCAGAAGGCATAGTGCTTCAGTATTGATGTTCTTACTCCCGGGAGGGTAGATTGTCTTCTGTTCAATGGCTTGGCATCCCAGAGATATTGCAGATTTTTATGATCAGTGATCACTTTCTGATCGCCATTCCTCGAGGGCTTGATGGTCAACAACTCTGTTACCAACGTCATAGTTCTGCTCTGCCGGGGACGGTTTACGGGAGAAATATGTCACACCCGGAGCAGTGAGGTGAGATGTGCAGTGACTTGGCTGTACTAAGCAATAAGACGATGGTAGAAGTTTGCAAACCCCAGAAAACTTTGTCGTTTATTGATGGTGGTAGGTGTTGGCCAGTTGCGAATGACCTCTACTTTTTTGGGATCCATGGAGATACCCGCAAGGAAGATGATTTATCCCAGAAACTGGACAGTGGACAGATGGAACTCTAAATACCGTTGGTGTTCACAAAGGCATTGCAGGACTTGGGTGACGTGGTGGTGGTTGACAGACAGAATGGGTGAGTATATGAGGATATCGTCTATGTAAGTTATGACAAACTGGTGGAGCATATTTCATTCATGAAGTTCTGGAAAATGGAGGGTTACTTGGCTAGCCCATGCATACGGCATAACCCTATATTCATAGTGGCCGTTGTGGGTGATAAAGTCATCTTCCATTCATCTCCCTTGCGGATACGAATCAGGTTGTACATGATTTTTTGAGGGTGGCTGGAACAAAAGGGAGCAGGTAAGCAAACTTTAATGTCTGGCTGTTCAGGGCTCAATAATCGATACAAGGCCAAAGACCACCATCCTTGATGGTGAGGTGGACAGATGGATGAACCCCTGATCTAAAGCCTCCTTGATGTACTCCTCCATGGCTGCCCTCCAGAATCGACCTTTCAGGAGTTTGGCTCCAGGCAGCAGGTCAATGGCGCAATCCCAATGTCAATGGTTGGTTTTGCTCCAGCCAAGGCCGGCCAATGACGATGTCTATGGTGGCATCTTCCAACATTAGGAAGGAGATGGGTTCTGAATTGAGGCATCCTAACTTAAGGATGAGTTGAGTACAGTGGTGCACCAGTCGCTTGTCAAGAGGTTTTCGCTGGGTGGTGGTGATCTGACACTGCACGGGATTCTGACATCGTGGAATTCAGAGACTGCCAAGACTGCGTGAGAAGATGAAGTTTCCGACTGCTCCAGAATCCACAAGGGCTTTGACAGGGGAAAATTGTGTATTATACACCAGCAAAGCATCAATGAGTGGTATAAGGATAATAGAGTGATCAAAATTATAGACACTCACCTCTGGTCGTAGTGGTTGGACTGGGCAGTTACGGAGGAAGTGGTAGGAGATACCACAGTAGAGAAATCGTTCTTCCTGCAAGACGATAAGTCCTCTACTGTCCAGACAGATGGTAAGTGTCAGTGATCATAGGCTTGGGTGATGACAGACTGGGAACAGAAAGGCGGTAGTTCAGGTTCAGGCTAGCAGGCTGACAAATGCTGAGCCGCTTTCCGGATGAATGACTCCAAACCTACGTAGCCGTCATATATTGACATATGTTGTCGTTCTGTGGGATTCAAAACGTCTGCAAAATACAGTGAGGAGAGCGGTATCATTCCATCCACTGGTTATGGCCAAAGTGCGGAGGCATAGAAAGTACTCATGGATTGGTAGATCTGCTTGTGTGATTTCCTCCTGGACTGTAATCATGGTTGCCGGTTGACAAAACACCTCCTGGAAATGTTCCAGAAAATTTTCAAAGGACTGTAATCATGGACTGTTGACCATCCACAGAGCTTCCGCCCACTGCAGTGCTCACCAGGGTGGTGATGAAAGCTATCTTGCTTCGATCAGTTGTGAAGAGGTGAGGTAGCATTTCCAGGTATAGAGAGCATTGTAACAGGAAGCCATTGCAAGAAGTAGTCTCACTTGTGAACATGGCTGATTGAACAACTTGCTGTGGGCATGGTGTGCATCTACAGGGCGTTGTGTATGGCCCGGAGAAACGCTTGCTATGGGTGCTCGGTGGAGGTTCTGGGTCCATATTCAAGAACTCCTTGGGTTTTGTTGGTAAGGGCTGAGCATCTGTCACACTTAGAACAAGGGACTGACACTAAATTTCAGGCAAGAGGGGTGAATTTAATCACAACATAAATATCTCCAATCAACTGAGAACAGCAGGGGTAGCTTTTATTCAAACGAATGTAAGAATCAAACAAAGTCAAAAAGTCTTTCCTTATCCAAGGAGGGAGAATCCAGCGGTAGGGCAGACAGGAGACCAGATCAGAGTGAGTGGGACCTTGTATAAGTGGCTGGTTTAGCTAATGGTGTGACAACTACACCATTAATAAACACTACCATCAATAAGCTTCAGACAACTCTTTCAGTCTGTTTTTAAAAACATTTAATTATGTTTATCAAAAAGGTTACAATGAGGTTGTTATAGACAGACTAGAAAAATGAGTTTACTTGTTATATATATAAAGGGGCTATTACTGATGTATTTTTTAATAGAATAAAATGTGAAAATAAGCAAAATGCCTATGCTTTTACCCTTTTCAAATAACCCGCTTACGTCCTTTAGCATGATTTTTAGGCCAACTCACATCTTGATTCAGATGTTCAGTCCTTTCTATATTTCCTCAAGCCATGGGTTTGACTGACAAGTGATCTGATCAATCATAATTTGCCATTTTTCTGACAAACAAACCAGAGAAGAGAGTAGATAAACGGTGACAGACAGAAATTCAGAAATGGTGTGCGTTGTATTGACGTCTCTTCACGGTTGAAACAACCTTTCATTCAAATTTATTATGTGCTGGAACTAGTAAAGGGGAAGAGATGATCAGTTTGGATGCCGCTTGATCTGTTACAACACATATAAGAGCTATGAAACTGCATTTATTGTTTGAATATTGTTAAAACTTTTTTCAAAGTTGGAAATAAAACAATTATTGGATTATATTTCACACACCAAAAAAAATGCTATTCCAGTCTTTCTATTTATAAATGTCATGATTAATTCATTGTATTATACTTGTGTTGTTTGTTATTCTGTGAAATTTACTAGCTTTTTACTAATTTTTAATTGTAATTATTGTTCTTGCTTTGTTTTTTCTCCTTACTGTGTATAAAAACTAAAATACACACATAAGCATGAATTTTCCCCATCTGCTTGGCATCATGGCTCAGAATAGTCACTAGCGAAAAGACTATATGCATTGGTGTGGTGCCATCAGACAATCAGAGTTGTCACTGCGTAATTTTCTTGCTGATCAAGAGTAATTAGTCTTATTATATACAGCTTTTATGGCTCAGGTGATTGGGGGTAAATATAAAAATCTCCTGCATACAGAAATAAGCACTCTGAAAAATCACTTCTGTCATAAAGGATTTCACAAAAACTCTTGCTGATTTTTCTAGGGCCATCTCACAGAGCACACACATTATCAGACGAAGATCACACACTGTGAATTCTTGACATTATGTGAGAGGGCACAGGGAGCAGCTACAATGCCTTTGCAAACATCCCTGACGACATATGACATTGTTCACACAAACGGAAGACTTAAATGCTGACTTCTCATGCACAGAAGCATGACACAGCCGACAGGGGGTTCAGTGCTGCAATGATAATTCAAAGAGACTCGACAGACCTCATAGCATGGATTAAGAAACTAGGAATTCATCCTACAGGACATGGAAAGCAGATAAATGGAGCTTCAAGACAAATGCACAAAAGAGCACAAAAGTCATCTATATAGCAATGGGTGTCAAAGCCTTACAAGAGCTACTTAACTCCTCTTTTGTGTATTCGTGATGGACATGTCAAGGCCTATATAATAATCAACATTATGAAATAAGGCATGCATTAATGCAAACCTTTAGATACTTATACATATAGTGCTCACTACCCACTACACTATAGAGGCATATCACATAAACAAAAGCCAAACAGCATTGAAAATAAATCACGTTATTAAATGTGAACAAAAATATTATGGATATTATGGAATATTATGGAGATTCTAAACCCCAGTCCATTATGAGATTGCTCTGTTATGACTATATGCAAACATTGTGGAATATCTGTTATTTCAGCAGAATTTGACTGACAGCTTCATTTTAGCATAAACTTCATTTACAGTCAAACATGATGGGAAAAAGTGGAATAAGGGGTTGCTCATTCAACTTCGTGACAAATAATTTATTAACAATGACCATAAGTCACTAATGTAACAAAATTGTTACATTATAAATGCCCAACACATTTGTTTTGCATATACACCTTTACAAAAGATACAATGATACAGTGATCAATATAGTGATAGCAATTATATCACGTACAGTATATAGGCTATGTCATATACTGTATATCATACTTAATGATTAACATATTCAAGATATGTTTGTTGTACTTCAAATAATACCATATAGTGCACCAAAATATGTTTCTTTGTCCCAAAAACCTAATGTAATAATGAAGTCAGATGATATGACCATGATATATCGGTGTGAATCCTAAGTACTGTATATTCAGCTACCATTTACTCCAATGCTCTTTAATCAATAATATAGTATTAATATTATAATCAAAGCGGTGTCCAAAACCATTGTAATACAATGATACCTTGGTATATAGACCATAAAATTAATTTAGCACTGCATGCACTTCGTTTTTTAACAAGTAGGATGCATATAAAATAAAATGGAAAAAACACTAATAACATGACATTTTTGTCCGTGCATTGTGCAAATGTTATAATAACTTAAAAAAGAAGAAAGACAGAAAACGAATAAACTTTATGAAAGCAAACGGCATATGATGTTGTAAAAACATTGCATGACACAAATATAAACATTATAGTCCGATTTTTTACCTGTTCATCCTGATGTTGAACTTTCTCCAGGAGTCTGTCGAGACATCCACGACCTCTCCTCAAAACCTCGAGGACATTACGACCCGTTCAAACCACCTGAAGCTTTTGCCAGTTGTTTAGTTCACCTGTGACCTGCCGAGATCACCTATGACCTGTTTACAGAAAGCCCGGAGCTCTTCTTCATCGTTTCTGTTTCATTCATTCAGTCGTGCCTTCCGCAGCTCCGTCCGCGTCCTCGCGCGCGCGCTCTGCCTTTTCACCATGAAATGAGATTCGTATCGAACATACAATACTTCTCAACACTGTGCCGCTTCTAATCTCTATCAAATCTCTTAAAAGCTCGATTCCCCCTCCCCTCCCTCTCTTGCTCTCGCTCTATCGCTCTCTCAATGTCTCTCCCTCTCTCTCTTTTCGCTCCATGTTCTGGTCGCTAGCCCTCATGCTCTGTTTGTGCTGTTGCTGTTTATTTTCATTTATTTTATTGTACTTTTCTACGATATATTTTGCTGGGGACCCAGTAGGCTACTTTGTGTTGAAAAAGTGGGGATGAAGCTTCAACAGAGATTTACTGGGTTTTTATTAGTTTGGGAAAAATAACCATTGAAGTCTAATTATAGCATGGCTGTTTAATATTACTTCTAAAGTATGTATTATTGACTTATTTTACACGATCATGTTTTCCTTAACACCTAAAAATAACTACTAAACTACTGCCTTACTATCAATAAGCAGAAAATTCAATTTATTGAGGGAAAGCTATTAGTTAATAGTGAATAAGAGTTCCCTAATCTAAAGTGTTACCATTTTCATTATTAATTCATTTAAACAAATTTAGTTAACTAACAAAGCCTTATTGTAATTTGTAACCATTACGTTTTTTTAGTGTCACTCCATTTGACCCAAACAGAATATTTTTCACAAAAGGTCAAAATATATTTTATATATACTTTTTTATGGCTTTCTTGTCAAATTACAACAACATGGGTTACAGAATGCTGGTTATGCAACACATTTTAATGCATTTATTTTAAAATAAGTAAATAATTTATAGATGCAGGTCTAAATAAATAAAAGCATTGATCCATACATCACTGGGGTCTCTGTAACCACAAGCATGAAAACATACTGTAAAATAGTAAAAGTCAATCTCGAAAACACACATGTTATGTCTAGAAAAATATGTATTTGTAATTTATTAATTCCATAATTTGGAAGAAACTGATCAAAAGTCCACATACTGGTAAAATCTTTGTCAGAACATATTTATAAAGAAATTATTTGGAACCAACAATTAAGGATTAAATAATAATCTTGTAAAAATCAAATAAGATTCTGCTGTAGGATATCATTGAAATATTTAATAATTTATTCAGTAAACATCTGCTATACTATTAAACGTTATGTAAGTAGATCATTTTTAGTATATGTACATTTACATATATGCCAGTTGAATATGCTTCCCAAACTTGGATCGTCTCAAGGTTTCTCTCCCTGCACATCTGCACATCTTAAGGAGATTTTTCCTTGCCTCTGCCACCTTTGTCTTGTCGACGGAGGGTGTTGGGCTCTGTAAAGCTGCTTTAAAAGAATATGTATTGTGAAAAGCATTGTAAAGCTGACTTTGACATGTCAAATTATGATAACAATTCTATTAGTATTCCCTTTAGATTGTGTTTTTGTGTGATTTAGTTTAACAACACCTTCTGTTCACTTCAACCTTAAAGGTGTGACATCCTGTCAAAACCAGAACAATCTCTCACCTAGTGGCTCCAGTTTGAGCAAAAACACATAGCTGAATAAAAACCATCTGGTTTTTGTGACTAAACACTAAGAGGCAGTTTCCCGAACAGGGTTTAAGACTATTAAAATGAATGTTAGAGCTGTCTAAACTGGAAAAGGCTTGCACTGAGATATCTTAAAATACATTATTGTCATTGTTTGGTCTTA
>JAUMHP010000055.1:2624652-2639920 GCA_032361065.1 Enteromius trimaculatus | reverse complement strand
AAACATTAATTTCTTTTCGACTGAAGAAAGAAAGACATGGACATCTTGGATGACATGGGGGTGAGTAATATATCAGCGAAAGTTTTTTCAAAAGTGAACTTCTCCTTTAAGTGTAATTTACTGTCAAATATACAACTATCCTAATTACAGTGAATCGCTGTAGACGTGCATTTGTTACTGCCGTAAAGCAAGCCGTCTTTATCGCGGAACATTGGAGATGTTTTGGAAAGAAACATGAGCCATTCGTCTTTTAAGAAGTCTGTGCCATCAGAATGACTTTAAAACTGAAATTTAAAGGTAAACAAACAGTTTTAAGAAGCCACAAGACAATAAAAGCATTAAAAACTGTGGTTAAGGTACATTAAAATACATTTTACTTTCTTTATCAATAATGCAAACGACACTGCATGATTTGAACTTCCGTGTCAAATGTGAATAATATTCACCACACACACACACACAGGGATAGATACAGGTGTATGTAAGTTGTAAATAAACATTATTGGAGTGTATTTTACAAGGAAATAAAATTTCAATCTTTCAAATATCGTATTAAATTTAATTTTTGAACACTGTCATGTCAAATGTGATGAATGAACCTGATTATTCAGTGCAGTTTCTGACTGAAAAAGCTTTAGTATAGTCTACTCCAGTTTTTTTTTAGCTCCAGTTTATCCTTTGCATACCACTTCTTTTTCTCACCTTGTCCTGAAGGCCAGCGTAGGCAATGATCTGACGAGCAACTGCGGCAAAGGCTGGGTTGAATTCGACAGTAATGAGTTTGGAGCCAGGGCACAGCAGTCGAGCGATTCGAACGGTAGAGTACCCGCAGTATGTGCCGAGCTCCAGAGCTATACTGGGGTTTACCTCCGATAACACCGAATCCAGTATGAGCCCTTCAGAGAGACACACAGAACACAAACCAGAGGTTAACTGAGGAAACTAATCAATGAGGTGGCTAATGACAGCTGAAATATCATTAGAGCCTTTCTGCCCCATTAGCAGCTCCGTGCCATCGTTTACTCACCAGTGCCTGTTGTCACACATGAAACTGAGCTGCTAATATTGACAATATCAAACTTATGCTCAAAAACTTACTGTATACCACTGCGATAGATAACAAAATATCTGTTGAAGAAGCATCAGGTGCACATGCTTTTTTCAGAAAACTGTATATACTGTATTCATCTGAGAAGCAAAATTACAAAATAATACAAGTACAAAATTACAAAAGTAAAAGATTTGGTCCTGTTTTTTTTTTTTTTTTTTTTTTTTACAAATTAAGTATATTTTGGTTTAAACAAGAAAATCTGCTAATGCACTGTAAAAAAAAATGTAAATATAATATATATATGTATATATTTAAACAAAGATTATTAGAGAATTAGATTTTCTACTTTAAAATTTCACATTTTATTCAATATACTTGCAGTTTTATTGTAATTAATTGTGAAATTTATCAGCAGTTTTTGAGAGAAACTAGTTTCTATACCATTTTGTAGGGAGAAAATACTTAAATAAACCAGCATTATTATATTGAAATAAAACTGAAAGCATAAAAATAAACTAAAACCGAAATAAAATATAAAATAATATAAAAAACCTGGTTAACTGCAAAGGCAACATTTGTCTTTTATTTAGTTTAACATGATGTAACAAAATAACTAAAACTGAAATAAATATATTATAAATATGTAGTAACTATATATTAAAACAAAATTAAAATGATAGAACAAAAAAGTTAAAACCTGATTCAAAATGTAATAATTGGTGTTAAAATTTTAAAACATTTTGATCATATCTAAAGCAATTTTGCCTCTCAGACGTGATGTATGTTTGTACTGCAAACAAAACAAAAATGCTAAGAAAATTATTTTTTCTAGTGTTTTCTACTCTTTTTTTTTTACACTTTTATTAGTATTTCACTACTATCTGTCAATTATTAAGAATCAAAATGTAATAACTTTGTATAAAGGATTTGCAGCACATCCTCAATCCAATGATGCATCTGTGCACCTAATTGCTGTTGATTGTGTGGATGCATTGGCTGTGCATTGTGTACACACAGATGCAACTAGTGTGCTGTGTGCAGCCATGCAGAGAGCGTATTGACCCAGTAGACAGGAGACTGCCGTCACTTCTCATTCAGAACAGCCGGCTGTGAGCAGCCCTAAAGCCATTCACTCAAGTGCAGAAAAGAGCATAATAAAAGCAAAAAAAATCAAGCTAATGGTGAGAAAATTGGAAAAAGAGTGGAGAAGGAGGCGAGGGAATGGAAAAAAGGTTGCTACCTTTGTCATCGCCGACGTTCATGGCCCATTCTTTGTGCCGGCAGTAGTAATCGATGGCTGAGATGATGCTTTCAGGGTCTCCTTTAGTGGCGTTCTTCTGAACGGCTTTTAGTATGCGCTGTATTCATAAAAATCAGCCATGATCAACAGTGTTCTTGAGCAAAGCAAAGCCAGAGAACAATAGTTGAAAAATGAAGACACATAAAAAGAGGCCATTAACTACTCTTGCTTTGGAAATCTATTGAAAAATCTGGTCATCAGTCTCTTAAAAATGTCCTGTAACTGTACCTTCTGATCAATGTCAGAAGGTAAAACTGTGCTATTTTAATATATATAGTAGTATTGAATGATTAGCGTATGCGTGTATGGCATTTAAATACTCTGAGGTACTCCATTTATTTACATGGTGCATTAGACTCTTATTCAAGCTTACTGGACCTAGGTTTCATTGTCTTTAATGTAAAATAGAAATGTAATAATAAATAAATACATATTTAATAATGAATATTTTAATATATAAAATAAAATGTTATTAATTGTAATATAAATAGTATTAATTGTGATTTATTGTGATTTTATTGTTTTAATGTAAAATATAATTGTAATAATAAATAAATGAATATTAATTAATATATTTATAATATATAAATAAAAGTGTTTTTAATTGTAATATAAATATTATTAATAGCAAATCTCAATGTAAAATAATGTTTAAATAAGAAATAAATATATTTAATAATGAATAAACTTATAATACATATCTAATACAATTTTATTATTAATCATAATGAAAATGTTATTAATTGTGATTAATTTTGATTTAATTGTCTTAATAGAAAATATAATCTTTAGTGATACATACATGCTATATTGTTAAATAATGTATTTATAATAAATATTTAATTACAAAGAAAAAAAAACTTTAAGGACCCAAATAGTCATATAAACATTATTTTATAGTTAGTTATTTTTATTGTCCACAAATGAACCTTTGGCTTCACCACAAACCACAAACAAGGACATCAACACAACATAAAAACATTAAAAACAAATATATGTAAAAACAATATAAAAGCTCTAAAACTCATCTACATCATACTTCAACACATACACATGCACAATTAATGCGCATACTGTACATATCTACAACTACTCTTATTCATGTCTTGACATTTAATATTCTAATGGTAGTTGTCACAGATGACATTTAGTACTCGTTCTTACTTCCCCCATGTCATCTAAATCATTTCCTTGTAGGTAAAACTGAAAATGAGAGTGTAAGGGAGGAGATGAATACTTTATAATAACCAATGCTTTAGATATACAAATATGTTTCAACCCAGAGTCAGATAAATATCATATAACTTCTTTACAGGCTTTCTTAGATTTGCCTTTTCATTAAAAACATGCAATTTCTATGGTATAAAAGTTTAAAACACCATGTTAAAAGCATTTTTTTTTCTGTCTCTCATTAGTGACTCTCTGGCCTCTCTGATCATCATAAACGTGCATCAATCCCTGCATATGTGAGTGATGTTTGTGATTGACAGTGGGTCACCTGAGGTTGCGATGATCTCGTCACGATGTTAAGGAACCGCTCAAGGATGACAGAGTGCCAGAGGAGTGCCAGCCAGCCGGTGCTCTGCACAGCTGCAGGGATGAGCCAGCGACAGAGGACATACAGGACAGCTGCTGAAACCACCGTCACTGCCAACACACTCCACAACATCCTGTGAGAGTCAGAGAGAGACCTGCACAAAGAGAATAAATGATTAAGGTCAGAAGAAAAAATTACATTAACAGCACCACAATTCACAAAGGGTGAGACTTCAAAGCAATGCCAAAAAGAATTACACAGAAACAGATATGGCATCAGTGGAAATCAGCTGAAGGTCAAAGGGTAAATCTCACAAAGCCTGTTAAAGCATGTCTTTGTTTTTTATAGTTCACTCCTAAATCCAAAGTAAAAAAAATATTGTTTTGTTGAAAGAAAATAAACCACATCTTAGTATAATTATTTTATTTGAATTCATCTATCGTTATTTTCATGACAATAAGCATATTTTTTGTTTGAGAATGTACGTGTGTGTTTTTTTTTTCAGTTATATAATCAAAATAGTTTTTGCTGTATGGATCTGGATCAGGGTTAACAGTCAAACTGTAAAAACTTTACTTAAAATAACATTGACTAAATTAAATATAAAAAATAATTT
Organism: Enteromius trimaculatus; assembly: GCA_032361065.1. Classification (NCBI taxonomy): domain Eukaryota; kingdom Metazoa; phylum Chordata; class Actinopteri; order Cypriniformes; family Cyprinidae; genus Enteromius; species Enteromius trimaculatus. The sequence continues at coordinate 2,635,416 of JAUMHP010000055.1, read as the reverse complement.
TAGCTAGTTGTCAAGGCAGAGTGTCTCATTTTCAGTTACTTCAGCTGTTGTAGCCTACTATAAATTAAACCTGGAATAAGTTTTTAGTTCTTAAAAACACACGCACACTTACTAAAATGCCTAAACTATTAACGTGAATGGAAATGCAATATAGAAAAATAAAAGTATGTGTGTATATATATATACATATATATATATAAGCATGATACTAAAATAGCACTGGTCCTGATGCTTTATATTTGTGTTTTCAGGTAGATTTACATTAACTTAAAGCAGCAATGCCAGCATGATATATAAATATTTCACAATATTTATTTCTAAATATTTATACTTTTCTTTTACAGTAATTTAATTAATTTATTTATTTAATTATTGCGTTATGGTTAGAGTTTTTTCAAAATAATTAAATTTTTAATATCTCATATAATTATTTTCATACATTTTTGTATGTTGATTTTTATTTTGCAGAGAAATCCTATAAAATGTAATATAAAATAATATAGCAATTTCTATATGATACATAATTACATATAATTTTTATTTCATATTTATTGATTTTGGAAAGAACTATAGGCTTTGTGAGACTTCAAACTCACTATCATTTCATTGTTGACCTTACTACAGCTTAAAGCAACACAACCTTTGGGACTAAATTATTGATTATCTTGTGTGTGTTTACGACATACAGCCACACCTGTGTAAACACCTGCAGCGCTATTACCCATATTATGATGCAAGATCTCATGATATGCACATCCATAACACGTGCCTGGCCTTATTTGCAAGGACATTTAAGATGTTACAAATAATCACTAGTATTCAGGTTGGCCACATAACTGACCCAAATCAAAAAATTCAAAACAGAGAAGGACAGGGTTAAAAAACTTTCAGTGGTGTGGACTGCCAGATTGTCCATCCCCCCTCTCCTGTTTCAATCCAGTGACTCTAGAAAATAGTGAAAGCTCCTTTTTCTGTGCTGTGCAAGATTTAGCCTCATGACTGGGGAAGGAAATTAATTAGCACAACTTCATCCCCACAGATGATTTACAACTGACATGAACAGAGTATGCCTTGTAATGGCTTGCAAAATGAAGATTCAGAACTCTTTTTTAAGCCAACTTTATATGGCTTAATATTTACAGTTAACCCGTACACTGATACTTTAGCAAAGGTGTGTCAACTTCACCTTTTCTACAAGATCTAATCATCGGTTAAAGTGATGACTTTAGTTTTTTATAAGTCAGTTGAAAGGTTTTTCAAAGCTTACCAAGGCTGCATTTATTTGATCTAAAGTATAGTAAAAAAAGTTTAATATTATTATACATTTAAATAACAGTTTTCTAATTGAAAATATATTAAAGTGCCCCTATTATGCCTTTTCAAATATGATCTATCATGCAGTGTGTCATGTAGCTGTATGTGAACATAAACTATCTATCATTGTCTAACTATTGACTAACTATTGTCTATCAAAAAAAGAGTCGGCTCACATTCACCTAAACGAGTCGTCAGCAATTTGAATCTTTCTCTGTTACGGATCCACGTCACTAAGTAACATATTTTGCATAATGTCCGCCCACGTTCTAAGTCGCGAACAACTTGCCCACCCACAAACAGTACAATTTCCCTGTAGATTACATCATATGAAGAAGACGCTGTATCCTGTGAGTAATTAGTTTTATATGCCCTTCTGAAAGATGAATCTACAAAGAATGAGTGATTAACATTAATTTTTTTCAACAACACCTCAGCAGTACAGTCTCTTGTTGTGTTCGCGTCATTTTACTGATGACTGTTTTTCCAATCTTGGAGTACAATGCGATATTCACCAAACGCTTGCTCTTAAAAGATGGATCAGTGCCAGTTTATGTGGACCGGCTTGCTCCTCTGAAGTTCTACCTGTAAGTAAAATTGATGATTGTATTTCTAGTGATCGTTTAAAATACGTATTTGTGTACGTTATGTAACAACCCTGCACATGTCTTAGTAACCGCTAGCTTTTATTTTTGGATAAACTATTCCTTTAATGCATCCTTGCTAAAATAATGTTTTTTTTTCTCAACTCATGAATGACATACAAACATGTTTCCTAAAGTAAAAGTTGACCCCAAAATGAAAATGCTGCCATCATATATCACCCTCATGTTTTTCCTGTAACGAAGGAGACCCGGGGGCGTGCGGATCCAAATGCAAACTTATTTATTATAATACACGGTTGAAACAAGCAGGGTCGATTCACAGCAAACAGTTATATCAGAGGTAATCACAAGAGTAATCCAAGAACGTAGCAGAGGTCGGGCAAACGGCAAAAAGAACAGTAAATCCAAACACAGGGAACACGAAAAGCATACAAGGGGGAAAACACCAGGTACATCCACAATGATCGGCAAACGTAACAAACGGGGTTACGAGCGGGTCCTTAAATACACTAGATAACCAGACAGAGGGGAGCAGGAACTAATGAGCAACCATAGCGACAAACAAGCTGGGAGGAGACAAAGGTTCATAATAAGAGTTCTTAACAGAGACAGAGAGAGACAGGTAAACAATGAACATAGTCCGGGCTGGAGTGCCCTCTGGAGGCTTCCGAGGGCAACTCCAGTGAAGCTCGTGACAGTTCCAGTCATGTATATGAATTAATTTCTTCTGCAAAACACAACAAGCTTTGGAATAAAAAAAACACACTTTTTTCAAATTTTTTGCTCCACAGGAAAAATACATTTATACAGGGAGAAAAAACATTCATCTTCGGACAAACTAACCCTTTTAAAAAGAAGGTACTTTAAATTTTTAAAAAGGAACCTTTGCAGAAACTTTTTAAGAGTACAGCAAGTTCAGTATTCTGCCACATGCAGGAGTTATTACAGTGCTACCAAAATGACACTGATCCTAACACATTCCTATTAGTGAAGCTCAGTATAAGAACTTCTGCTCTGGCTTTCTGCGCTGACACAATGGGCCACTCATAAAAAACCCCAGGCACGATCCGCTGGAATAACACAGTGAGACGCAGCGGTGACAGAAGCAGCCTGTGCGCTGTCAGAGCGTGCTTTAATTAAAGATGGTATCACCGTTCAGACCTGCAGCTGAAAATAAACCCCTAAAAGAGCCAGACAGACCGAAAGACAGAAGCATCTCTGTTAAGAGCCCAGTTTTACAGCTTTTGTCAGCTCCTCCACACGTGCCGATATCGACCATGTGGCCTTCCAGAAACTTTAAGCAAGCCACATGAATATTTAAGTCGCTCACTTAATTATAGATTGCTTTGGTAAACTGAAGTGTGCTGTTAACACGAAGGTAGCGAATTAACACTTTTGCGCATGCTGTGTGCAGGATGTGCGAATTTCAATCACCATCTTGCTTATGAATAAATATTGGAGTGTGAACAATATTGGTTGATGCGAATGCAGAGCTGGATCATGCAGGAAGTCACATAAACACAAAGATTCTCACAGAATACATAACACATATGCATGCATTTCCTTGAATTTCTTAAGCCAAACAAAGAACAATCTGTTGCAATATTGTGCCAAACAACATTTCCATAATCTTACTTCCTTGTGCAGCTGTCTTCACAAACACACACACATAAAGACGAGCTTCCCTTTCTCTTTTACTCCGATGCCTTTATGCCTTTCTCTGACAAAGTCTTTCTCGCTGGCCTCTCTCTCTCTCTCTCTCTCTCTGTCTCTCTTCCCTCCCTCTTCTGTTTGCTCTTTCTAACCTGTTCTTCTGGTCTGCTTTGATATATGTTGAAAGTAATGTACGACCATGGGTCACGCGAGAGAGAGAGTGAGAGAGAGAGGTGCAAGCACACATATGTGTAACATAAAGGCTTCTCCTTGTAAATACTCAGATACGCACTTACACAGCAGAAGGAGCTGAGTTTTAATCCTCCTTTAGCCAATCATGTTCTAATCTTCTCGCGCTTTCCTACACCCCCTTCTTGTCTCCCTCCCTCCCTCTCTGCCTCCTGGTTTTCCTCATTTCTCCTCCTCCTACCCTCCCTGTGCACACACTGACACATGGATATGATGACAAAAGAGGGGCCTCACCATTACCATTTTCCAGTATAGAGAGTATAAAGAGTGGCAAGTCTTCTGCAAAAAACATAAAAATGAAAAAATAATGCAATACTAAATAGATCTATATTTTCTGAATGAAAGTAATGTAACAATACAAAAAAAAACTTACAATTTAATTTTTCTTAATGGAAAATATATATTTTTATATTAAATAAAAAAATAAAATTAATAATAAAAAAAAACATTTATTTAAAAAATATATTTTCATTTTACAGAAGTATATTTTTTCAAAATAGGTAAAAATAAGTCTAAAATAAACAACCAGCTAACATTGAAGACTTAATTTTATGTATATTATCAGATATTTAATTGTGCATTCACCTTAAAACAGCTAGAAATTCACATAACATTTTATAACCACATAAATATACACATGATAAATACATGTTTATTTTCCATATTTGGGAGGCTACATGAGGCTTATGAGAAAACAGAGAGAAAGAGAAGGAGAAAGGTTACAGATCCCAAATGTGTTCTTCTTAGTACATGTCATTCCCAATCTAAATCATCCACACACACAAGCATAATGATGCTTCCAGAAGGTGCATCCACATACACAGGTGAGCGCCAGCACTGTTGTTTTGTGCTGTGATTCTGTGAACCTCTAATGCTGCATAATAGTGTCGCTCTCAACATGTTAAGCACTTGAAATGTGAATGTACTAATGAATGCAACACATTACGACATGCGTCAATGGGTTTGCCTTTTAGGTTTACATCAGCCACTTAACTCCTCTTATCTGCATTATTGTTCACCAGTATAAATGAGACCTTGATAACATTCTTGTTTCTAATTAAAGCACAATCATATGTGGTCATCACCAAGTAATAAGCATGGCATGTTGAAAGTCACCTGACCTGGCTGAATAGTGGCTACTGGTGGCCGAAAGAGGCATTTTCAGAAGTGCTCTCTTAATCAAGACAAGGTCGAACATACTTGACTGCCCTTGCCAGTGGCTAGTGTTACACATAATTAAAGGCCATTGAAAAACAACACGCTTAGTGCTGTTTTTTTTTATTTTATTTTATTTTTTTAATGTATAAATACTTAAAAATAAAAATGTGTAACCTGGTATGCTTATGTCTGTTGCATTATATGTATGCAAACTTGCATTTTTCATCACCCACAAGCAGTGCTGGATAATTCCCAGCATTCAGTTTCTTCCCTGGTGAAGTAAAATGTTGGGAACTGTTAAAGGAACAAAAGAATTGTTCATTTGCACCCAAGGCACATTGACTCAACCCCCATACAGTGGGTTTCCAGGACTAAAGTAACTGCTGGGGGCTCTGATGCATGCCAGAGCGGTGACTCACTGTGGGGCTCCACTGCTCTGCACCACACACACACACACTCCAGGTTAGGTTTCCCCCAGCTCTCCTAACCCATCCTGTTTAATTATCATATAAATCAATGCTGTCACTGCAATTATGAATTAGCCTGGATATCCAAAACATAATGCACTAATAAGGTTTAATGTTCTTCATGTGCTAGATATTGCAAGATAAACTGAGTTTTTAATTTACATGTAAGGGTGTGATTGTTATATTACAAAATTATATATATATATTATTTGAAATAATTTATTTTAGGTTATTTGTGTAATTTCATTCATTCATTAATTCCTTGATTTTCAGGGTTATGAGACATACAGGCAACCGTAACCCTGAAACCCTGGATGAATGTATTTATTTATATATTTAATTATGTATTTAACTAATTTTTTTTTAACATTTATTTAATCATTTAATTTTGCATAATTTGTCCCTCCATAGAATACAAGCGAGTATTCAAGAAATATTTATATTATATATCAGTGTACACCCCATTCTGATAGAATGATACATTTTCAGATGCACTTAATGATACACTTACTTATTCCTTAAGCTATGGTGAAATGATGCATATCTACATTAAATGCTGTTTTAATTATAAATCTGATCCTATTATAAACAACTGGAATTTAACGTAATTTCTTAAATAAATAATATGTCAAAAATATGTAACATCTCAGCATGACATACAGTGGCTCACAGCATTCTGCATTAGACACTGCACTCCCACTGAGTCACCCCTGCGCATTCCGCCTGAATGGTACAGTCTGACTTGCTTGAACGGAATTCGGGTCAGCCCACTATGAGCCTGTTTAATTTATTAGGGGTGGATGCTTTCACTTCGTATCCAAATTTCATGGCTGCAGGGACGCATAATGTACAGAATCGATCTAATCAGGGATATATCATGATAAAACTTAGATGTATCGTAAAAACGTGTTAATTACACGAGAATTAGCTCAATGAGATAATGGCATGTTCCCCAATCTATCCAATGAGTGAGTGACTCCTGAATCTATTCGCAGCTGCTCTGTCGCTTCCATGATCCACTCCAGTCCGGATTTGGCAAGGAAAGGAACAGCTGCTGTAACGTTTTAGCAATTTCAGGAGAGAAGGAGCAGTTGTGAGACATGCGGGGTCTAGAGGAGACGCTCCAGCAGCATTGGAGACTGGACAAGCAGCAGCAGCAGGAGTAGAGGATCATGGCCGAGGACTATTGGGAGAGCGCGGCCGCTTTGGGATATTATTACTGCTGTTAAGATTACACGAGCAACACACACTCATTTACACAAGCACACACGGATCTCAACTCCACGGGTAAGAAAGCCATCCCGGATATTGTCCTGTCCCACTCTGATATTTCATCGTAAAGTGGGGAAAGCATCATAATGGGACAGAAAAAGTAGATTTAGGCCGTTTTTGTGTAAGTTAATTCGCGCCGGACAGCGTGTGTGAAACCCTGCTTGGGTCGTTAGGGCTGTCTGAATGAAAACCGAAAGGTTGTTTAATGATATATAAGAACGGACAACAGAAAAAGTAATATGAAGGAATAAAAATAAAAAGGAATCATTCTCGCATTCCTGTACAATGGCCGTTTAATGCTGGTCTTTAAAGCCAGCTAACTAGCTAACCTGGCTAGCGTGTTTATGTGTGGTTTACTGTGGATTAGTCAGCAGTCTGGCAGCAATCAATGTTTAATTTCATTATTTTTTTCTTATTCATGGCTTTCCTGAATTATTGTCTTATCCCGAGGGAGTCTTGTGTTTTATTCAGTCATGTTGTGCTTTCTAACAATGTCATCTGAATTACCCACAGTACGGGTTTAATGAAGTCGTATGGTCATTTTGAGCAGTTTTTGTGTAACATACTAATAACACATACTATTATAAAATAGTATAAAAGGTAATATTTAATTAAAAGCCTTTTATTGCCAATGACGTATTTTACGTTGGAAATGGCATCTTGTGATGACAGCGTAACGTCACTCATTCAAGACAGGACGGGGTGTTATATAAGTTGACGTCATGGTTGTAAATATGTAATATCGAATTCATGTTATCTAGGGGTAAAGCTGTACCTTTATTCTATTTCTGGCATAAAAAGGCCATAATGATCCTTCCAGCTCACATTGATTTCTCAGCAGGTGAAACCACTTTCGGTGCAAGTTAAACTGATGGAATGGGGAAGGAGGAAGAGTGAGCCAGTCCGACTCGAACAAAACTTGTATGAGAGGCAGGAACGAGAAGTCTCCTTAAATACTCAGTTTTGGTCAGATGGAGGAGTGTGTTTGACAGTTGCCGGTCTGATTCAGAATGGCATGTTGGAGGCGTGGGTGCATGTTGAGGGGGTTGGTTTGTGTGACAGATGGTTAAAGAGTCTTTAATTTTGCGTTCCTCTCCTAAATAGCCGTACACTGTTGTAGCACGCATCATTTCGATGCTTCAGTTAACTGGCCTCATCAGCCTAAATTTAAGTGGAGGTTTCAATTGATCGCTTATTTAAGAGAATTAGGGAAAGCACTTGACCTTCGACTTCCAATAAGCTTCAAAGCAGGACTAGAATAATTCCAGAGGAGCATGCATTGCTAACAGAATTGCTCTGTAGTCATTTTAGTGACAGATGGGAAAAATTTACTGAAATCTGTGCATGTAAGAGTGATAAACAAAAGTGGTACGAAATTAACACATCTCTTAATTTGCTTTTAAGTGGTGGATTTGTAGATGGCACATTGTTGACAATAAACAGTTTTTCTGAGTAAGATCATAGTAATAGTAATAATGAAATACTATAGTCAATATAACAAGTTATGTTTAGTTAATATAACTATTTCATGACAATAGAAGATTTTTTTTAATGATGATGATAGAGATAAACATTCATATACATTCAATGCATAGCAAACAAAAAAAGGAAATTGAAACCTGTCATAGAATTAAACAACAATAATTTGCAAGTTAAGTGCTAAAATAAAAGTCATTTTTTAGCTTTATAATGATAGTAAAAATAACATGAATATACATAATATACAAAAATAATGGAACTTATAATATAATGAAAGATAACAATGCACATATTTCACTATAAAACAAATTGCTAGGTAAAAGCTAAATTTAAAAAAATATAAAAGTTTTTAGCCTTTTTAAATATAGCATCTTAATATCTTGAAAGTTTATAGCGTTAAGGCAAAATTGACAAAAGTTGCGTCCTTGCCTTTCTTTCGTCAGTTGTAATCGTCTTTGTTATTGCTGTATTTGAAAATCTTAGAGCCCATAATGCCTCTGTGAATAATGGCGTCCAATTAGATAGCAACCTACATGCGCTGGTTGATATGTCTAGTTCTGGCATGTGTCACCAGCGTAATAATATTGATGAAGTGCTGTGCTGTGCTGCATGGACAACTTCTTCCACTTTTTCACCGCCACAGAGAAATGACAGCAACACAAACACGTTTGTGCTCAGAGGCTGGTTGATGTAGTGCTGTCTGGACCTGGTGTTCCAGAATCAGTCTCTATGAAGGTCACCCCCGTCGGGGTGTCACCTTGTGTTTGGATGCATGTCAGTCTGGTTGGAGAGGGATGTTAGGGGCCTGTGGCCAGCATGGAATGGTGCTTTGTTTAACTCTCTTGCATATGATCAAATGAAAGATGTTTTTCAGAAAACAGGCTGTTTTTTGCCGCTTGACTTGGTAGGTTTGTAAACTCATCTACATGGACAAAGACCAAGCTGTCAATGTCAGCCATCTGAACCCAATGAAGCATTTATTGACCTATGGAGTGGATAAATGAGCCGCAGTCTGCACCGTATCGATGCAGGTCAGTTAAAGAAACACCTTAGCTCTGAAACCGAGCGCTGCCCGGTCTGTTTGCAGGAGAGTTGAGATGCGGTTAGTCCTGTGTTAGTTAGCAGAGGCCCACATAATGCTGTCCTGCATGCTGTCTTGATGGTCTACTGCTGTGGGCAGTAATGAAAAGAGATAGAAAGAGCCTTAAAGAGTCATCAACCCTGATTAAGCAGCACTAAGACGTTGCTGAGAGCTGAAAACGGCCCTTAACCCGGCGTATACTGCTGCTGCTTTCCTCTGGGGCCACAATCCCTCACCAGGTCTTGAATGAAGCCAGCGTGGAGCGAAAATGGTGGAGGGTAAACAGGTTAAGCTCATGTATATATAACCGTGTCTTGTTTGTCTTTGATTGCTGAACTGATTAGGGAATGACTTGAATTATCTAAGCACTGAGCAGCAGATTTCCTGGCTTTTTCAGCCATTCAACCACATTGCACGCGACTGATTGTTATTCACAATGCAAAACATGGTGAATATTATGCAAAATGTCCCTTAACAGTCAGAGTTCCTCCTCTGAGCTGTTTGTCACATTTGCTTACTGTAAACAAGAGTGGCAAATTTGTGGGTTTCCTGTTGATTGTCTGATTGAAGACTGAGATCTGACCTGAGGCTGCTTGGTTTATCTTGAATTTATGGGTGGGATAAATAAAATACATTTCAAATGCCTTGGTTGCCATTGTGTCTGTCCCCATTTATTCCCTCTTCTTTTTAACATCTGTAATTTTTCTTCATCTTGGGTTTCAGGCGTGTGTTTCCGTGCTTTCCCCTCAGGGGGGAAAGGAAACACCACTCTCGCTATTTGAAGTATTTCAACTATTCATAGTATTTTTTGTGTTAACCTTCCAACGGTTTGCCTTGGAGTTCTTTAAAACCCTTGTTATTGGGTGTCTGTACAATAAAAACAAAATTGGTAAAGATTTTCCTTTATAATCACATGTTGTGTTATCCAAAACCTTATCCGTTTTGCTTAATGTGCTTTTAAGCCCCTTAAGATTGGATAATACATTGATTTATCATCTTGAAATACTGCTTTGATATGTATTTTCATGTTTTAAATTGCTCTTGGCAAATTAAAACTCAGTGCACTACTTGGAGGCGGTTTAGTGTAGATGTTCAGACAAGCAGTATTTCTAAAGAACATGTGGTTTGTTACTTGTTTAACATGTTAAATCTCTCTTAGCATGGACCACGATATCTATCTGCGCTGGAAACAAGTGTTTGAAATCTTGTGCCCAAGTAGAATCCCTTCCTCAGGCAACTTGTTAGTGGGTCACGTTAAGTCCAAGGACCCAAAGCTTGGATTTGCGGTCAAGATTTTTGCTCGTCTTTGTGCCAAAGCATGTGATTAGTCCAAAGGAAAGGCAAAACCTTCTGGCATTTTGGCTGTTCCTAAAGAGAAGACCCTGTGTTCCCTACAAGCACTGAGGATAACTTGTTTTGCTCTTTTAGGCTGTGTGTTGAATGAAATGGTACCTTATTTATTTATTTATTTATTTATTTATATATA
>JAUMHP010000055.1:2606314-2623318 GCA_032361065.1 Enteromius trimaculatus | reverse complement strand
ATATTTTATTTTTTTTATTTTTTTTTTTTTATTTTTTTTTTTTTCTCATTTTTAAAATACCACTAATACTATCAATACAATTTAAAATATATGAATACATGTCATATATGAATTATGTTATACTATTTATTTATTTAAGACCACGTTTCCCACCGTATTTATTGTATAGTTGTACTGTATATATTGTTTTTATTTTATTTATATATATATAATTTTTTTATTCTTTAGGAACGGCTGAAATTGCATTATATTGATATTATATAATCGCAAAATAAATAAATAATAAATACATTTTGTGTGTCAGCTGACAAGCTAAGTTGTTACACATTACCTTCAACCTACACACCTGGTAGCTTAGCGTTCCCTGCTAATTAAACACACAGCTAAGCCTAGCATATATAGTGCCTGATATACTAGTATTCATTTGTACTATTTATTATTTGTAGCTACCATTACATCAAAAGCCTAACCGGAAAGGCTCTTTTAATTAGACGGCGAGTGAAGAAGCAGACCTTAATGGTTTATATCATGTCTAGTTCTATTGTCACACTTCAAATGGAAGTTCAGGTCGAGTGCAGTGCATTGTGGTATCTCACTCACTGTGCTTTGGCTGGATACTGTACATCTAGTAGGTTATCTGAGTGTTTTGAGCATACTGCAAAAACGTATGAGTAATACTCATAATCTCTGACAGTTTTCTCTGAATTTCACTGAACCGAGATTCTCAAGTCTGTTCTGTGATCATTAACATGTGTTTAGTGCTTTCTCTCTGCACAAACTCTCATTTAATGGATTTGTTGGTGCAGTTATTACTCCGTTTGCGCTTCTCTGAGAGCCTCTCAGTTGGATTCCTTGCATTTCCGTCCTAAATATACTCGAATCTGCAATGTCTGCAATCCTTTTAAGCGCTTGGTTTATAAATGAAAACATCACACTTAGAATGATGAGTGTGAAAACACTGTTGCTAGTCATTACTTATGTGTGCAATTACAGTTGGCTGTGTGATTTGTTTATTGTAGGTGTGATCTCTCGCCGTGAACCTCTTCCAGTTACCGTCTCTCACTTTGATGACCACTCCGTAGAGCGCCATCCGCTCAAATAACGCTCAGTGCTTATGAAATAAACAAATTTGTCCTCTGAATCACCTCTCTGCTCTATGTTTGTCTTAACACATAATTTTAAGCTAATATTTATCCCAGAATATGTTAACACATTCCATTACGGTCCTAAGGATGGAGTCCTTGAAAAAGCATGATTGCTGTGTCCAGTAAGCATAGAGGATGTTAAAAGTATCAGCGTGTCATGTTCTGTGTATTTGTGTGTCTCCGACAGGGCGGTTGAACAGTGGCAGCCCCTCCACCCCCCTCATCTCGGCCCCCCGTACCCCCATTGATGGACCGCATGAGGAAGATCAAACGGCAGCTGTCCCTGACGCTGCGAGGGGGTAACAGCGGGGATAAGACCTTGAGCGAGACCATCAGCTCTCAGGACACAGGAGCACACAGTGATTCTGGTACGGTTACATTCGCTTTCTTGCAATGCAACGCAAAAGCTACACTTGACTTCTAGTGCAGAACTCAGCATACAGTGGTTTACTGAACATGGATGCCACATTAATTTGACCGGAAAACCATAGAAGAAAGCCATTTCTGAACAAAAATGGTCATTTCCGTTTTTCTAATAAAATTGCAATGTAAAAATTAAAGGTTTGAAAATGTGTATATAGTAAAAGATAGAGATAATAATACTAATAATAATACTAATAATAAAAGTTCCTAAAAATATTATTGCGATAGCATTAAATAAAAATAAAAAATACTAAATAACTTGCATTAACAATCTATTGTAATATTAAAAAATAGTATTTAAAGAAAATTGTCTATTAATCATTTTATTTTACAACTGTGAAATTACAATACAATAATAACTGTTAAATGTAGTCTTTTTTTTAATCAAATTTTAAACCATTAAACTTTTCATGTCATCATTTAATTGTTTCAAAACCATTTTAATCGTATGTTATGTTTAAAAAAAAAGACAAAAATATGTTTTGAAGAATGTTGGTAACCAGCCAACAGGAGCCATTCACGTCCTTGTATTTCTTTCCTCACTATGGAAGTCAATGGCTACCATAAACTGTTTTGTCACCAGCATTCTTCAAAATTTCTAGGGCTGTAACGATACACCAAACAATTCGGTTCGTATCATGATTTTTGACCCACGATTCAGTTCGTATCACGATTTTTGACCCACGATCCGGTTCGTATCACAATGTTTTTTCGTGGGGGTGGGAGAAAAAAAAAGAGTAAATCACATACGTGAGAGGAAAACAGATCTACACGCAAAGAAACAGGAGCCGCAAGCTCATTTCAAAACCGCACAAAAGATGAAATGTCATCAACGCGCAATTCAAGGTAGTCACAGGTGTGTCGCGATTCTCCCATATCACACCGCGACACAGGATCGTGGATCTGAGTGTCACGATTTCGGTTTTATATCATGTATCGTTACAGCCCTAAAAAATTCTGTATTTTTTTTTTCTCAACAGAAGAAAAAAAACTCACATGAGTTTACATACTAACAGAGTGTGTAAATGAATACAGAACACATTTTTTTTTATAAGTGCTTCTAATCACAATTCTGTGAAGGTGGTTGGTGGATTGTTAAAGTGACCTAAACTCAACCAAGCTGATGTGAAATGCTACAAACACCTGCATATAATAAGCCACTTGCGAGTAAGAATGCTGTGCTTGTTTATGTAATTAAATATCATTATTTGCGATTTGATAATAACAAAAAACCATATGGCAGTTTGAATTTTATTTTAATAAATCGTGCAGCTCTAGTGCCCATGGTGATTGCGTTATTAGCTTATCAGTAAACCTGCTCGGAGTCTGCATCTGTAGAAATCCACAGAACTCAAATGCTTGCCATGCATAAAATTCTTTTCTTGCTTGTTTGTCTAATAAAAGTTTAGGGCATACTACATTTAACACAATTCATCATGTTTAACTCCATTCCACAAATACAATTAATGCAGAAGTTGTAATAATGATGACTAATCAAAGTTAGCGTGATTTAAGCAGATCTAACAAAACATTACAATATAATCATCTGTAGGTCGTCCCAGTCATTCCTTCCCGATATTGGGATGTGCATGAAAACTCTGTGGCATGTAATATTTCAGACGCTCATAACCAGAGTGTTTGTGTGTGTGTGTGTGTGTGTGTGAGCATTCTTACCGGAGGGGATAAAAACAGCTCAAATTCAGCGCCATCTGTACAATCTGTTCCAGGGTTTTTATATAATGGCAGCCAGAAATTTGCCAGAATTGTTACTAATGGCCAGACTTCAAAAAGAGTATTTAGTCTGTCAACAAACCACTTTAAGTTTTGTAATTCTCAGCGTGTTGTGTGTAAAAGATGTAGTTTTAGTTAAATGGCTAATTTCCTCATTATGTTTATCAGTTAATGTGAGATCTGTGGCTTTTACTTCAGCTGTTGTAAATTTGGAACAGAGTTGCTATGAATTTTAATCCAGTGAGTTTACTTTACAGCAGTGTTTCCTGTCACTGTTCAGCGCCTGAATCTACAGTGCCATTTCAAAAGAAACTGCATTTTACCTGAGTTGTGAGCTTCTTGTCTGAATTGTGATGTTGTGCTACCTTTGCTGACCGCATGCAATAGAAAACTCAATTCAATTTATGACAAAATTATGTTTATGTAACAGTCTATTTTTCAAGTTGCTCTTTGCCAGCAAGTTTTGTTATAAACTTGTTTTAGGCAATTCTAAAAACAAATGTTATAAGAAATAGTGTTGTGTTTTATTTACAGGCATAAAATCTCTCTTAAAGGGATACTTCACCCTAAAATAAAAGTTCTGTCATAATTTTCTCACACTGTATATATTTTAGTCTGCTGTGGAACAAAAGGAAAGATATTTTGAGACATTTTGAGCTTTTTTTGTGTGTGTATGTGTAAGTGCAAATATTTGGAGCAACAATATGGTTAGTAAATAGTGGCATGATTTTTATTTTGGGTGATCTGTCCCTTTAAGGACACGTTAATGCCAACTGTCAGCTACATTTGCTACATATTTAACCTCCATAATTAGATGTATGTTTAATTCAGCAGGAATTTATATAGGGGAAAAATAATTTTGTCCTTTAGAAATTGATTTGATTAGGTTATGTCTTCTTCAAAGAATTCTGAAGACAAATTTGTATTCATGAGTAGCTTGCACTGGAGAGCATACAAGACATTTAAAAAGCAAATTAATGGGGTCGATTTTTACTTTAAAACTCCGTACAAAGCTCAAGGCTGTGCTTTAATCCATGTGATTTCAAGAGTGTTTTTCAGCCATTCGTCATTGAATGCATATACATTCACCCCTGCCTCCCTTCGTGTTGCCTGCCAGTGTGATATGGGTATGCAGCCTTAAAGCATTGCATTAAAACATCGAAATGAGTTTTAAAGCCAATCTATCTGCTAAACCCAAGGACTGACTATGGCTCTGCGTGCGTTGAGCTAAGCTACTGTCTCCTGCCTGCTGTTACCCCCTCTGACCAATCAGCATGTGTCTTCTAGCATGGCTTTCCATCTCGATCTAACTGCACTGACAGATCCTGCTCATCTCAGATCCAACGGTTTCAACGAAACAGCTTCAGTTTGACATCTACCTCCATAACCGTTTCGATAATAGATGAACATTCTATATATATTCTAATTACCATATGCAAATACATCATCATATCGACTCCGCAAATCCATCTCATTTCTTTTGTGGCGTGTTCTGGCATTTCTCCAAACCCTGCACAAATTCGAAACGCATTTGGCTTTCATATGCTGATGAATCGATGCACTTGTGTGCCGTTTTAATCGCCGCCACAGCGCAGAGCATCATTAGAAACAATTACTGGCAGCGAGAAAATGAATTTATCAGTGTCGTTGCTTAATAATTGTGGCCCTTGTATTCATTTACTAACACTGAAGATGTTCCTTGCAAATTGGTCTTTTTTTTTTTTTTTTTAAATAACAGTTTTGGAAAAATGATTGCATGCACTAAAATTTGACTCTTTCTGTTTTTAATTTAATTTTTCCTTTTTTTCCCTTCTCGTCCTGTGACCTTCCCCCCCAAACCTTGTTTTTCTCCCCTTTCCTTCTTTTCTATTAATCACAAACACTTGCTACTTCATCCAAACCATAAATCACCCATTCCCCAACCACCACTTCTTTTCTTTTCTATCTCCATAATGCACTAATCTTTTTTTATTCACCCCTTTTCCTTTCACTTGTTCTGTTTTTTTTGGGGGGGGGGTTCTCCCTATCCATAACACTCAATTCCATTATGTGTCCCGCCACATTTATATTCTCCTTCCCGGCTCCTTCTCTACCCTTCCCCCCTTCTCCTCGTCCTCATTTCCTCTGTGTGTCGTCCTCCTCCCCTCTCCTCCCTCCCAGAGGCCATGCCAGTTGGCGGCAGTGGTGGTCTGCGGGGTTCAGTGAGAGGTTCGGGGGGTTCCTTCAGCATGCACTCCCTCCTGCAGTCCTACAGCAGCGCCCTGCGCAGACCACGCAGCCTGGGCCGCAGTCTCAGCTCCTATCTCAACCACACCACACGCCTCGGTACATTCACACGCATGCACACACACAGTGGGCGAGAGTGTGATGTGTGTGAGGTTGCGCAGTGGGGATGGGAATCACTAGGAATTTTAACGGCTCCGTTTCTGTTTTTTTGTTCCTTACCACTTCAGTTAATGATTGTCATTGCATTCACTTTCCTCAAAGGCTTGTCGTCAAACATTGATATCATTTTAGCAGAACAGTAATGTCGAAGCATCGTTATTTGTCTTAAAGTAGTTCACCCAAAAATGACACTGTCATCATTTACTGACCCTTAATTTTTTCCAAACCTGTATGAATTTCTTTCTTCTGCTTAAAAAGAAGACTTTGTGAAGAATGTGGTATGTGTGGTAGAATGTGCTGGTCGCTACTGACTTGCATTTATATTTTGCATTTAGTCTTGCGACTTGACG
Organism: Enteromius trimaculatus; assembly: GCA_032361065.1. Taxonomy (NCBI): domain Eukaryota; kingdom Metazoa; phylum Chordata; class Actinopteri; order Cypriniformes; family Cyprinidae; genus Enteromius; species Enteromius trimaculatus. The sequence goes on along the minus strand of JAUMHP010000055.1, from coordinate 2,617,284 downwards.
ACAATGAAAGCAATCAAAATCAACAAAAAAAGAAAAAATGTAAGACTTCATTTAATTGGACAGGAAGTCAGTCAGTAGAGGCCAGAAACTGTTTGTTTACGTCAAAGTTTCATGTTTTGTGTTGAGCAGAAGAGAGAGATTCATACAAGTTTGGAACAACTTGAAGATGAGTAAATGATGACAGAATTTATATTTTTGGGTGAACTTTCCCTTTAAACCTGTAGTCATAGGGTTTAAAAGGGATTTTTCCAGAACTGTATCTTCTTTCTGATTTTGCAGTTGCTTCTGTTGTCCCTGTTCTGCTTAAATTATCTCATACAATTAATGTTTGCAAAACAGCATATATCCTGAAAAGGTGCATTTACAGGGGCATTTAAAGGTGTCTTTTCAGTTGCATAAAGCAATGGACTGTTTGCTTAAATTAATTGTTAAATAAAAAAAAAGCTTAGCCTATGTTTAAAAAAACGTCCGTCCAAAGTGCTGTTGAACAATTGATTGTGATTAATCACATCCAAAATCAACATTTTTGTTTACATAATATGTGTGTGTACTGTGTATAGTTATTATGTGTATATGAAGACACACATGCAGCATATATTTGGAAAATTAGGGATGTTCATTTCTGTTATTTCTCGTAACCGACAACCGATGCTCGTTCACCGATTATCAACCCTTAACCGAAAACATTTTTTAAAATTAGATTTGAATTCAGGATAAGTGCCTGTGAACCGTTAAAAATAGGATTCTGTGGATTCATTGTACATGCGCAAATAACAGAAGATGATCACATGATCATGTCTATTTCATATCATACGCCTGCAGAACTTTTGCGCCCAGAGGAAAACTATTATAAATGATAAATAGGCCTATACGAGAAATATATAGGTATGTTACCTAAATAATAAATCAAGAAAACGAAAGAAAGTTAGTTCTGTATGAACGTGCAATGGAAATCAAGCCTGTATTCCTTACCAGTAACTATAGCAACATAATTGCTATACTATAGCATAACAACAATTTACAGAATACGGTTGTCACTCCCTGTATTAGGACTTAGTTAAACGGTTAAAATGAACATCCCTAGTTTACATATAGTGTGTGTAAATATAATGTGTGTATATATATTTATATGTATATACGTTTAATATATAAACATAACTTTTTTTAAATGTATACATGCATGTGTGTGCATTTATATATGCATAATAAAATGTACACAGTACACACGTATATTAATGTAAACAAAAACTTTTATTTTGGATGTGATTAATCGCGATTAATCATTTAACAAAACAAAACAAAAAAAGGTTCTTGATTCCCAACTTTGCTGATCAACTGGACTCTCGTGAAATGCAGCATAGACACATACACTATTACAGTGGTTCTCAATTGGTGGATTGCATCCCAGGGAAAAATGTTGTTAAATGCAAATGATAAAATGCAGCTAACCGTATAATTATGCATAAGTAGTAGAGCAAAATAAGTCTGCTTATCAAGAGAAGCAAAAAAGGTTGTCTTTTATTGTTGAAGGCCATGCAGACAATACACTATTTTTGTATTTTTACCAATGCCACTAGCTAGAAGATAACCAAATAAGACATCAACATGCAGAAGTTGCTTTATATCAATCACTCAAGCAAAAAAAAAAAAAGCACCTTTCAAATGAATCCAATGCAATTTGCAAGTGTAAACAAGCAATTAAGTCAAAGCATGAATAAAATGCATGCAAAGTAAATTGCATCAATTATTTTTTGTTTGCCAAAAGCATAAAACTTCAAGAGAAATGTGAATCATTTTCCTATTCAGTAGGTGTTATTTATTTTCAGTATTTGTTTTTTAGGGCATATGTTTAATGTTGTGCTACTCATGATTCTGGGTTGCTTCTTGATGTCTAATGTAAAATCTGGATCCTGAAGCAAAATCAGTTGAGAACCACTGCACTATTATACATGGATAGACAGGCAGAGTGTGTGTGTGGAGTGAAAGGGGGTGGGAGGTTGTTATGGTTTAATGGGGGGGGATGGGACAGTGAGTGAATAAATGAGAGTGGAAGATAATGACTTCTATTTTTTTTCCTTTTGTGTGGGTACGAGACGGATCTCCTTTCAGAGCAGCTAAGTAGTTCCTCAGCTGTAGTGTGGTATGAATCTCCAAGTCATATAAATGCATCAGAGACAGACAGATAAATGTGCACGAGATGCCTTTGGAGAGTATTGCAGGCTCACAGATGATACATCAGCATCACGTTGGTTTTAAAATAGAATAATGAAGTGCTGGAAAGACTTTTAGAAATACCATATTTGATGTATTTAATGCATTTTACCAGTATGCCAATGTTTGTGTGTGTACGGTTGTGTCCGTAAATGCAGAAATCGTCCATGAGGATGTAAAAATGGGTTCAGATGGAGAAAGCGATCAGGCTTCGGCCACTTCCTCTGATGAGGTGCACAGCCCTGTCCGAGTGCGTCTGAGAAACAACCCCGGTCGCAAAATTTCTACAGAGGTATGTTCACGTTTCTGACCATGCAGTCTGTATTTTTCGAATGAGACACTGAATAATACATGATGTGTTAATAATAATAAAAACATGCAATTTTCTATGGATTAGCTTTGTTTTTTTGTTTGCTGGAATTAAACCATGTACCATGTAATAACCATTAGCTTGTTTGTTGCTATTGAGGTACATCAGCTGCGTGTGACTAATGGTGCATTGTGGGTACTGAAAATGCTCCATGGCATGGTACCCATCAGTTAGATGACTAGCCTGCGGGCCAGATGGGTTATTACTGTTATGGAGTGTAACGAAACCTTTAGGCCTTAACTAATAATGGTTTTCCCCCTCCACCTCCTCTCTCTAAGGACATAAACAAACGTCTGTCTCTGCCTGCCGATATCAGACTTCCTGATGGCTACTTGGAGAAATTCAGCCTCAACAGCCCCCTGTTTGACAAACCGCTCAGCCGGAGATTACGCAGAGTATCGCTGGTAATGCTTCTCTGTTGGTTTTCTTTCTGTAAACCTCTTTCCTTTTTTTCAGCCTCTGCTTGTATGAATGTATTTATAACTAATCACACAAAGTGAATCCACTTATGAATGAAAGATAGAAAACGAAATGATCAGGCTGTATATGTGTTATTGTTCATATTTATTTAAAAATGTTCTTTATGCGGTTTTCATTTGTATTTATTATTTATTTCATTTTATTTATTAATTTTTTTATATTATTGACTGTAAAACTTATTTATACAGGAAATGTTTAACTCAGAGTTATAATATAGAATAATGTTAAATATCCAGAAAATATTTTAAAAGAATTAAAATCAAATATTAGATCATATATATATATAGAGAGAGAGAGAGAGAGAGAGAGAGAGAGAGAGAGAGAAAGATAGATAAGCAAAACACAATGTAACAATATTATTACATAATTTTTCTTGTATTATTATAAAAAAATATTTTCCTTTTAAATAACTCTCGAGTTTGCCAGAAACATAACCCTTAACGCAGGCATGAAATCAAATCAAATAATTTATTTTCTTTATTTAGCATATTTAAATTTTGTACATGCACTTTTAGACTCATGCCCTCATGCATTTTCTGTCTGTTTTTTTTTTGCCACCAGTTCTTTTGCTCGATCATTTGTACTTTGTCGTTCTCTCTCTTTGAGTGTTTTTTCTCTTCTCCTTGACTTGTCTTGTTTGTAAAGGGTCACATTATCAGTGCTTTGAAATCGTTGTGAACGCACAGACAAGACAAACTTTCATGGCATGTCTCGCTGCTAAAACCTCACACAGTGTCACAGGAAAAGGAGTGAGCCTCACATAGAAATGGCCAGATCATATATATATATATATATATGTATATGTATGTGTGTGTAAAGATACAAGACATACATATAGACAGCAATAAAAGAAATGCAAACTAAATCAATGAATTCAATTCGATACAAATCCTTGCTTTATTGAATCATGTTTGTTTTCCACATTAAAGTACTGTGAATTTGAAAGGGAAATAATTGTAAATTTTCACAATGCAAAATAGAGTCCTAAATAAGTCATATTGAGGCGAGATATCCAGACATATTCAGAATAATTTTTAAAAAAACTTTTCTTGTAAAAATCTTGTTTTTAATTAGTTATTGTGCTGCACTATAAGTTCAGCTGCCCTTGATATGACACACAAACCGAGTCCATGATGTTTATTCAGTGCTGTTGACACATGCATGATCCGTGATGCGTTTAAACACTTCGTTTGTTACACTTCAATTGTTCCCTATTTATTTTGGGGAGGGATATTTTAGCTCGTGTTGTCTATGTGCGTTATATAAACCTCTACGACCAGCCCAGCCCAGCCATCTGAAATGAGAGCATTCTAATGTGTTCACATGAGTGCCTTTGAAATGTTCTGCCCTGTATCCCCGTGTTGCTTTAGTGATGCTTTTTAGGACCATGTTGTGACATAGTTTTTGTCTCTGTATCTTTGCAGTCCGAGATTGGATTTGGGAAGTTGGAGACGTATGTAAAACTGGATAAGCTAGGAGAGGTAATTTCAACATTCAGTTTATAGCTCTGTTCAAAAACAACATTGAAATGCACCATAGTCACGTTACTGTGCGTTATCTTTTTCTCTCTCAGGGCACCTACGCTACAGTATATAAAGGCCGCAGTAAGTTGACAGATAACCTGGTGGCTCTGAAGGAGATCCGTTTGGAGCACGAGGAAGGAGCTCCATGCACTGCCATTAGAGAAGGTGAGTTACAAGCATGCCGTAGTGGATCAGCACTAAAATTAGATCACCAAACTACTGCCCCAAATTTCCCACATGCTTGCGCAGTGACACATTTGTACTTTTATATGCAAGTTGTACTAAATTAGCCAGTGAATCTCTAAATGCACTATCGGCGGCTTTTGTTACATGGTAATTCAACTGGTTAAAAGAGTTTTCTAGTATGGAAAGAAGGATTATTTGCAACCAGCCACACTGAAACCATAATTAATATAATATACAGATCACACCAGAATCAAAGGTACAGTAGCAGAAGGTTGATTTTGTTTAGGAAGAAGTTATATTTTGCAGCTGTTTTGCTGTAATGTTTGCTTCAAGCTAACTTGTTGTTTGTCCTTGTTATTTAGTGAATATTCATAAAGGTGTGTGAAGTAGCCGAGGTCATGTGTTTGAAGCGTAATGGTTATCTTTCTGTGCCTCTGTAGTGTCTCTGCTGAAGGACCTGAAACACGCCAATATTGTGACTCTTCATGACATCATCCACACTCAGAAGTCTCTTACACTCGTGTTCGAGTACTTGGTAAATAACTTTCATATGTAGTATTTCACTGCACTCTGTACGCTTTTTAACTGTACTTATCTCGCACACACCAGCGTTGGAGAAGCTATTTGGAAACCGTAGCCTGCCAGGTTGCATACCGCTCATAATAAGTAGTTATAAGAGGACAGTCAGATTACTCTTATTCAAACAAACCTAGTTAATTAAATTGGAATGATTTATGGATGGGATATCTGTCTACATAATAACTTAAAATTAAATTATAGAGCAGATTTAGCTAGCACAATATCAAGGATCTGAAATTGACAAAGCTAAATAAAAACAAATAAATTAGTATATATTTAGAATTAAATTAAATAATTTCAAAAACAATTTGAAAATGTAAATAAAGAAATAGTTTTGGTTTACCTGCGTGCAGTGTAACAATTAGCTAGCATCAGAGACCATGTGAATGTGTTATTAATAAATGGCATATCTACTACACGACAGCTAAAAATGAAATATAGAGATTTATCTGGCACAAAATCAAGGAGCTTAAAATAAAAAAAAAACGAATTCAGATTTAAACTAATGTTTGTAATTAATATAATTAGTATTGTTATAAACATATAATGTGAATGTGTTGTTTTCAAGTAAATGTTTTTTGTTTTTTTTAATCCCTGCCCACAAGAATATGTTTCATATAAGTTCATCTATTACTTTAATGACTTCCATTTATCTCCCAGGATAAAGACCTGAAACAGTACCTAGATGACTGTGGAAACTGCATTCATATCCACAATGTCAAGGTGAGTCTTTCATTTTCTGTTTCTCACAATCGTTCTGCTCCACGTGTCCATCATACAGTGTTCTTATTATTAACCGGTTTTGTTTTTTCATCTCAGCTGTTCCTGTTTCAGCTGTTGCGAGGTCTGAACTACTGTCACAGACGTAAAGTCCTTCACAGAGACCTCAAACCTCAGAATCTCCTGATCAATGACCGCGGGGAGCTAAAGCTGGCTGACTTTGGTATGTTACATATAAACCAGCTGTAACTAACTCATCTGTGCTCCAACTGTCTCTTTATGTTGTGGGTGGTTTGCCTACTTAAAAAACTTGACCTCAGGTTGCTCCACTTGCATTGTCTCTGTAATCCTTGTACTGTTGCTTTAACTGAAAGCATCTAGTGTTCTAAACGTCTGGGAGGGCTTAAGTGGACATCAACTCTTTTTTTAGTAATTTGTTTTTTTGTCTGATCTTCAGGTCTGGCACGAGCAAAATCGATTCCCACCAAAACCTACTCCAATGAGGTGGTGACGCTTTGGTACCGGCCCCCCGACATCCTATTGGGCAGCACCGACTATTCCACTCAGATTGACATGTGGTGAGAATCCACCTAATGATTTGTCTCACTTGGTTTATTTGTGGTATCAGTGTTATTTTAGTAATTTTATATACTATTATAGCATATATTAATATATTTTTAGTAACTTTAAGTGCTTTTGTTATTTTTATTATTATTATTATTGTATTTAGCATTAATTTTATTGTTTGTTTAAATACTTCTACTAAGAGTTTATTTCAATTAATGGCCAAGGTAACAATTTAAGCTGTATTTCATCTGATATTTATAAGGTATTTTATTTAAACTGTATTTCAATAAAAAAATTAAAAAGAAAATATATATATATATAAAATTGGTCTTTTTTTATGTTTTTTTTTTTTTTTTTTAATGAAAGTTCAAGGTTTTTTTTGCTATTGCTTCTATGTACACCATGTTACAGCATATGTTCTTGCATTGAAAAACAGCTAGATGTAGCGTAGCAGATGCCAAGGGCACAGTTTTGAACTTCTTTTAACTTGACACAGCCTCTGAAGACTTGATGCAATTGCCAAAGCAAAGGCAAATCCAACAAATGATGTACATGGCAGCAATAGCAAAATAAATTTTACATCAAAGTAAAAAAGCAATGAACTAACCATCAAATAAGTTAAAGCTGAATGATTAAACTACAACTAAAACAACTTAAAGCTAAATAGAACTGTAAAAAACTAATAAAATGACAAGGGCATGATAAAAGTATTAATAGATTTTACTGTGTACCAACCACTTCTACCTTGTTAATTCAGTTCAGACTGCAAGCTTACTTCTCTGTAAAATAATTTCTTGTACCATGGTATTGTCGATTCAAATAGTGAGCTAATAAATGTACTCTTGTTTCTACTGTGGTAAAATCAGAGCACTCTTATGTCATAGCTTCTGTGGGGGTGAACTTGAATTGAGTTTTAATGACTCTCATTGCAGGGGTGTTGGCTGTATTTTCTACGAGATGTCTACAGGTCGACCCTTGTTCCCTGGCTCCACGGTGGAGGAGGAGCTGCACTTTATCTTCAAACTGCTCGGTACCGTTCTCTCACCCACTCCCTCCTCCTCTCCCACTCTGCTCTTTCTGGCTGTAGATCTGACAGTTTGTCTCTGTGTGTGTCACTGCGATATTTATAAACCCTCCTGCGCCTTTTCATAGGTACGCCCACAGAGGAGACCTGGCCCGGAATAACCTCTAACGAGGAATTCATCTCTTATAACTACCCCCGGTACCGCGCCGACTGTCTCCACAATCACACTCCACGGTAGCGACAGCTGTCCTCTGGGCCTGATGCCTGAAAAAGTCATCGATCAAAAACGCCACTCTATTGGAGGTCGATTACTGAAGTTGCATTATTTTTTTTCTTGCAGATTGGACAATGATGGAGTTGAACTTCTGTCGAAGCTGCTGCAGGTGATTGGTGTATTATTATTTTTTTAGCCAACTATAAGTCATGTTAACTTTATATAGTGTGTGTGTGTGTGTATATATATAATATATACAGACTGTTCCAAAGCAGCTTCACAGGTACAAATAAAAGAAGCAATGTTTTAAACTTTAAATATGAGACACATTCTGCTCTAAAGTAGCCTGTAAAGAATACAATAGTGGCATTATTTACTTGAGTTAGTTCATTTAAGCAGCTTTACAGAAAGCAACTGTGACATTATTCAGCTTAAGTCAGTTTATTTTTAAATAGAAATGTTAAAGATGATGTTCCCACCTCAAATTCACAGCACTGTTTGGGATACCTGTGTTAGAGCCAGTTTTTGCACGTAAATAACACCTATGAATACAATGCTTCCAGTATGATGTCGTCATTCGATGATGATAAGAGAAAGTATTTTAATAACTACATTGAAAAATTGACACTTTTAACGAATATCTGTTCTTTTTTCGTAGTTCAGCTGTCTGACTATGTATTTATCTGTATACGGTGATAAATAGTGTTGCCCAGATGACTAATGTTAGCTAATAGTCAACATACAATCAAAATTCACTTCCGTACGCGTTCCTGGTTAATTTATCCGCTTTTGCTTAACAAAAGTTATTTTAAAACAGTTTTTTAGCCAATTTTGTTATTCAGCAACCAAACAGCTATTAACATTGTTAGGCTACTATTGTCATTTTATGTTGAATTATATTTATTGTATTGTTGAAGTGTTTTGGTAACTTTTGTTAACTTGCCTTATATACTCTATTTTAAAAACTTTTAAGAACAATATTTGATCAAAATACAGTAGAAATGCTAATATTCTGAAATATTTTTATTTTTTTAAATAACTGCTTTCCATTTTAACATATGCTAAAATGTTATTTATTTCAGTGATGCAAAGAATATTTGATGAATATAAAGTTCAAATAAACAGACTGGAAATCTTTTCTATGTCTTGTAAACTGCTTTCACTTAATCCATTTAATGTATATCTGTGCCAAAAAAGAAAAAAGAAATGGTTAATTGCATACCATAAACTTTTGATTGATAACGTATAAAACTGTTTTGTAGTTGTTGTTTAGTGAGTGTTTTGCATGTGTGCTTGCCTAACACTGAACTTTGTCTCAGTTCGAGGGGAAGAAACGAATCGCAGCAGAGGAAGCCATGAGACACCCATACTTCCACTGCCTGGGAGAGAGAATTCTCACACTGCCAGACAGTGAGTTCACATACACGCACTCACATCTCCTTCCACTGAGAAGATTTATGATGGTGCCAGATAACAGATTCATGTGCGCGCACACACACACACACCTCACACTGACAGATAGAATTATTAAAGTGCCAGACAGAAGTCTCACACATACACACACACTTTACTTTGAAAGACGTTTAATTCCACCGAACCGCTATGAGCTGTCTTTGCACTGAATCAAGTTAGTCTGTGCTGAAATAAGCTTGCTCAGATGTTCTGACCCTTAACGTTATATATCAGCCCTAGTTTTAGTTCAGCGTGTTAACATAACTGTTCAATTTGTCCCTGCCAGCTACGTCTATATTTGCACTTCAAGAAGTTCAGCTGGAGAAGGAGCCCGGAATGAGGACGAATTCCCTGTCAGAATCAGGTAAAACCACAGAACGCAAATGTCAGATGAATGATGATTCATGATGATAGTTTTGAGTTTCATCCATCAGTGTACCGTGTGTTTCTGACCTCTGTATATGGCAGCACGTCAACTGGCATTACTCTCAAACAGTCCAAATTTTATAGTCTTGTGAATTTATCTCAGTCTGGCCAAGAACTGTCCAGAGAAGGGCTATAAATTGACTGTGTTTTTTTGTGACATAAATCTAAAACCATACAAAAGAATGTTTACTTTTTGTCTTAAACAAAACAGCATTGGCATTGCGATTTTGGTCGCAACTACTAGTACTAGTCATAGCACTGATCTTAGCAGCTGTATATTGGTTTTGTGGTAGACTCATGCTACTAGTTAAATGTTTGGGCACAACCTAGCTGTTCATTATTAACCGTAAATTCATTACAAAAAATAACACCAACTGAAGAATGGGAATGAAGGTGTTCACATGTATCCACCTTATTTTAGCTGTAAGAGTGGGCTGGGTTATTTGTTAATTTGAAGTCTGTCTTCCAGTGTCATTCGAGTTCAGCTATTTTTAGCTGTACAAAACATCTTGTTTTGCTGCTTGATATTGCAGATTGGTGTGTCTTACCATGTTATTTAAATGTATTATCCTAATTATGAACACACTGGTTTGTAGTGCAAGCAGTTTTACTGTTTACTACACGTTGTTGTTCTTCTCATTATTTTACCGGGTTACTTCCGAGTTGAATAAGGTGGAAAGAACTCTTCTAGAATTTTCTAACTTTTATTCGGCAAGGATAAATTTAATTGATCAAAAGTGACAGTGTTTAATTTCTATTTCCATTTCTATAAATGCTGTTCTTGCGAAAGATCACGTATTTAAATACATTAAAAAAACTTGTAAGCAGGAAATTAAAAAAAAGGGAAATTCCTATTAATTTAAGTAGTTTCAGTAAATTAAATCATGTCAACAAAACTGCTTTCAAGCATTTAAGTCTGTAATATATAGTGTGTGTGTGTGTGTGTGTGTGTGTATATATTAGGGATATAATGATATATATCACAATATAGCAATTTGTATCTAAAAAATGCATAAATATTAATTCAAACACAAAGAAACTGTTTCATATAATGCAATTTTAATTAAACTGAATTGCAGCAAAAAAGTAAAAAAAAAAAAACGGTAACACTTTAGAATAGCGGATGGTTATAAGTCATTTTTAAGAGATTAGTTAATGATGAAATGTTCATCTACAAAACATTCACAAATGATTAATAAGTGATTATTATGTTTAGTT
>JAUMHP010000055.1:2579741-2590174 GCA_032361065.1 Enteromius trimaculatus | reverse complement strand
ATATTTTCATCTGAGACAGCTCAAACATGCAGTTTAGTCTGGGACTAGCTTAAGTGAAACTGGGGGTTAGTTTACTACCCTTAATGTAAATAAAGTTGCTCCTGTTGGAACAACTGTGGTCTGTATGTTTTAACACCCCTTTGTCTGAGATGGTTCTCGTGTCCATTTGCTCAGGATGTAATCATCCCAAATGGTCTTCAAACAATATAACTGTTGACTTTTCTCTTCTCTGTAATAATTAAGCCTTTTTGGTAGATGAGCGAGATCAAACATATATTGTGGACTGAAATGTGGGTCAAGGCAGACTATAGATTCTTACACTTATATCCAAGTGCATAGATTTTTCTACAGTAAGTATTGGTGATACCACCCCTGTGTTAGTATAACGTGAACAATTGGATAAATTAAAATCAGCAATAAAGCAAATATTAACTTAAAATTCCTTATGATCATAATTATCCTACCTTTACAGTAATCTGATGGATTCTCTTGTTCCTCATCATCTGATCCGAGTAATTCTGCAGGAGGCGGGGAAAAATCTGGAGGGGGAGGGCTCAGAGCTTCTGGTGGGGTCGTGTGATTGGCCGGGGCCTGTGGAGTGGGAGGAGTCGTGGAGAGACCTGAAGACAGGCCCAGTGAAGGTGCTACAGGAGTGGAAGCGGTGTCTGGAGATGAGACGCTGGGTGAGGGAACCACTGTGATGGGAATGGAGTGAGGGATGGGGGCCGGAGGCTGCAGGTCTGGAGGACTCTGGGAGAGGTTTAACGGGGGCGTCGGGGGCGACTCTGGCGGGGTGGCGGATCTGTGGATGGTGAGGATGTGACACAGTTCATCGGAGGAGGGGATCTGGGGTCTGTAAAGCAGTAAATAAAAGAAAAAGAGATGATTAAATACAACATCTGCTGGATGGCATCCTGTGCACAAAAGAACAGTCTTCTATAAAACGCCACTTGTGTGGTCTACTGCAAATGCAGCTATGTTACTATTTTTAATCAAGATTCGCTGATGACAACTCCATAAATAATAAATTAACAGCTACTACTTTTCATAAGCAATCTCCAGCTGTGACTTTCATATCTAGGGTTTATGATTTCACTCAAAGCACATAGTCCTCAACCATCTGGGCGATTCAAAACATCATTGCACCATCTTAATATAAAGCCCCTCAGTGTCTCTATCTAGCTTTTATTAAAAGGCCAATACGTTCATCTAAAAGGGGTTTGCAACAGTGGGCAACCGATATGTGTTTTTCTGGATGCTGATGTCTATAGAGCAGGGTTGCCAATTGAATGGCTAACATAAAGATTACAATGAGTAATGCACAAAAACATTCAGACATACGTGATTATGAATAATAATAATAATGTTTTTCTTTTTAGTTCATTTTTAGCACATTTATTATGCTAAAAGTGGGAAAATGATCATATTTTATTATAATATCATCTAAAAAATATAATACAATATTTACATATAAAATATAAATTCTCATGTTTTCATCATTTTTTTTTATTATTATTACTTTTTTTTATAATTAGTTAACTAACTGGATTCTTTGATTCACAGGATGCTGCACGTTTTCCTGACACCTAATAATACATAATAATAAGAACACGTATTTGAAAACAACACACAAAACTGTCTGATTGACTCACAAAGTTGTATCTTAAAATATTGCTTGAATAAACAATCTGATATTTCTCTATCAATGAAATAGCATAAAATCAATACATTATTATTCAATATTCATGAAAATTACTGATCGCTAAAATCCAACATTAAAAGCGTTTTATTTTCTGCCTGTGTTACATGACATAAACAGTAATGAAAGCTGATGGTGTAAATATAATGTCTTCTTAGAATACGATACTAAAGGCACGTGATATTTATGTAGGGGAAGCACATTCACATCTGCTCTACACATCTTCATGTTATTCTGGCCTACTTTTTTGTATCGCAGCACTGCTAATGTATTTTAATCACTTGCATTTCTTCAATTTTGGTTTTTCAAATAAATAAATGTGGACATAATCATAATTTGTATAATATCTGAGCACAATCTGTGGTTCCTATCTATAATGCACATATGTGCAATATGTACCTAATGTGCATTATCACGATTTTTTCCAGGGATGTGTTAAAATAGGTCCCACATGCATGGACTGGGAGGGAGGCCCATGAGTCAATATGCTTATCTGGAGAAGTGACTCCCATGGCCACCCTCCTATATATTTTTAGCAGCATCTCACAGAGCAGAAACCCAGATCTGGATCCTGCCCAGTTAGACACACTCACCCCAGCTCCAAACTAGAGATCTCCACTGCTGCCGCTGCTGCTTTGCGGTGCTTCTTGTTTTTCTTTTTCTGCTTTTTGCCGTGGCTGTTCTGGGGAAGGCTGTTGTCGCTGCTGGATACTGCCATACATCAGAGAGAGTATCATATAGCATAATACATATTAGACATGCATTTATAGGCACCCCCACCCCCAATTCACTACACATGAGCAACTAATGGAGGGCAATCCACCAATAAATCGAGGATATCACATCGTCAACAGCTTATATGACTCTATTAATATCATGCGTTTATCAACAACCAAACGAATTATTCAATCAATCAGTGTGAATCCAAACATTAGATCCTCTAACGTGCTCAAGCTTAGCCTTGCCGCTAACACGGGCTCTGAACGTTAGTCATCAAAACAAGCGTCATTTTAACCCTCCGACGAGCCGACATTGTTGTTTTTATCCTCAAGACACATAACACACCCGCAGACACTAACATATTTAGGGTTGTTTAATGAAAACACTCTCACCGTTCATCGATATCATCGGGACAGCTGTCACCTCACGCACATTCGCTTCAGTTGGTCCTGCGCATGCGCAGTCAGACGGCCTGTATTGACAGCAGCTCGTGCGGTTTAAACGGGGCTGCACGAGCACATCGTGTGTTCTGTACAGTAGGCATGCTAAAGGTCGTGCAAAATATATTTTTATAATTTAATAGTTTTTTTAATTATGTAATTTCAAAATAGTGAAACAGAATGCATGGAAATTGTACTGTAATTTTTTTCTAAACTGAAGCCAGAAATGGTCACAATAATAAAATCGTTTTATTATTTCTGCTAATATGTCAGTATGATTTTTTTATTTAATTTTTGGGGCTAAACTGCGGTCAACCTGACAATAAATAAATAAATAAAATAAAATAAAATAAAACAACTCAATTGTTTCTAGCAATAATTTTGACCAAATAATTAAATAGACTAATATGTGTGTATAACCACTGTTGTTGTAATTTAAGCCACATCTGAAATAGGTCCTACCATTGATATTACCTGAGAAGAAAGAAAAAAATGTTAGAAAACTGTGTGCTTTCAAGGAAATACATTTATGGGCAGAGTAACTAGAAGAGAATTAGGGCCAAGAAATGAATTTGTGTTTTAATTCTCGAGATTAACGTCATTAACAACAAGTTTCAAAATAAAACGTTGAGAATAAACTCATCAGAAAAAAAGTTTAGCTATTTTGAGAATACTTTATTTTTTTTGAGAAAAGCAGTCTAAATAAAATTTATTAGAATAACTTGTTAATGCAAATCAGTCGTTGAATTTCAGTGTCAATGTCACTTTATTTAATAGATTAAAATATCCTAATAAAATAAGACCAGAACAAAAAAGTATAAATGCCAGATAACATGACAATGTCATTTTTTTTAAAAGCAATATCAAACAAATAAAATATTAAGTCATTCAATTTCAAGAAAAAAAACTCGTAAAATGTTGAGAATAAAACATTACATTACAAAAAAACAAACTTGTTCAAATTTGAGGAGGAAAAAAACGGAGTCAAAATAAAATACTGAGAATAAATAAACTTGTGTCAGGTTAATTTCATCTTAATCAAGCCACAAGCCAGATGAAATATTGCAACACTGACCCAGGAAACAGGAGAAACACTGCAACAACAATTAGTTAGAAAACTTCTCAATCCACAAAATAATATTTACAACAGATTTACTGTAGCAACACTAACACTTTATTTTAACTTTGTTCTTGAAATGTAATGCTTTTTATTTGTATTAATTTCCCTTTAATTTTAAGATGGTTTTATTTTGTATTATTGGCCCTAATCAGCTCTTCCGTCTCTTCCACAAAGAACATACAGTAAAGGCAGCTGAAGTGTTTAAAACGTGCTCAGTTCAGTTAAATGATAAAGTTTACTCTCTTGGTGTTTTTTGTTCATCTGCTTCTTCCATTTGCTTTTTTTACAGTGACCATCACTCTATACAGACTAATACAATCAGCAGTTACAATTATTTAAAATACTGTATAGTGAATTAAGCTAAGCCATTCATTTTTGACTTTCAACATTGCTCGTAATGATTTTAAAAAAGCGTTTAATGCACTTAATAGTCGTAACAGAGTTTTTCAAAACTTCTAATCAATGTGTCACAAATTGATTCACTGTTTCGAAGCGCTGCAGTTGAATCACAATTGAATTCAACTCAGAGGAGATTCGTGAATCAATTTGTGAACTGAATGAATATGGAGCGCAGATCAAGAATCATTCCCAATTCTGAATCAATTGATTCAGATCAGGACTTTGGTGTACATATTGAGAATCTTTGTTAATAATTTAAACACTACATCAAAAGAGAAAGTAGCCCACACACAAATTCAATACCAATAAAGAAAAAATAACTCTGGTTTTAAAATAGTAAAATTGTTTTATTGTTTGTTTTTCTCACAGCTTTATTAAACGTACCATGGTTAAACTATGGTTAGTGTAGCCTTGGTTTAACTATATTTCATCTTAAAGGACATAGGTTGAATACTGATAATTAATATAAAACTGTGATATAATTTTCATTAAAATGGTTCAGAATTTAATCACTTGTCCGTTAATATATCCATCTGATTAGTACTGTCCTGGACATCTTTGTTCAGCCGTCTTCAAATACACAATCTGAACCAGTAAACACAACATCTTCATTGTTAAAATTATAGCTTTATTTTTTCCAGATACAAATTTCCATTTCACTCATTTCAACATTTTGGCTCCCAATTTCTCCTGAATGGAGAGAGTAAGTCTGTTGAAAAACAAAATCAAAAAAACAAAACAAAAGAACAAGTCCTCTTCACAATATGTACAAGCACATATACACAATTGTTAGCAAACTATACACAATACAAATACAAAAGAGTAAAGTATTTAGACTGGGATTAAGCTCTCTTTTTTTCACCCTAACTTCATTAAAAAATTACCATATATTATTTTTTTACCCTTGTATAAAAGTTGTGTAAAACTCGGTGCCCGGGCAAGGGCTCCATATACACCAACAATTCTCTAAACAATTGTCTGAATTGTTTATCTGCAAAGTTACAACGCCATATTCCACACAACTGGCAAAACAGGAAATCGCAAGACTGTACAAAAAGAAGGTTTCGCAGAATTCTCTCAGAGAAAACTGTACACAACAGGAGATTGGACAAAAAAACCTCACCGCCATGTACGAAGCGCTACAATTACTTACAAACTCTCATGCATACACGCACGCTTTCCTCTACGTTCTTATGAGAGTCATGCACTCATAACGCAGTCCATCGAGTGAACCTCTCATAAAGCACCCCAATCAGAAAATCCAATCAAATCTCAAGCATGCATCAGCCTATAATAATCAAAAAATACACCAAGAGGCCAAACACATTCAACAACAGGCTAATAAACATACACAGGATGAGCAAACTAATACGTTTCCCATTTTTAAAACACAACTCTGTGCATACATTAGTATGATGAAGCGTAATAGCTGAAAATCACATAAATAAATGCAGGAACAGGGAAGCCTTCAAAAATACATTTGAGATGTCCAGATAGCAGGGATTTCATAATTTTCAGTTCTATACACAAAAGGGATCGTATTAAAGCATATGAGTCAGCTTCATGATCAAACTACAAAATAATAATAATAATTAGACATTGTGGGTGAGCCAAAACGTAAACACAGGCGAAAAAAACAAATCATGACCGTTTTAAGAAGCTAAAAAATGCACAAAAATACTATTTAATTTACACCTGCGATAACAAGGTGAATACAGATCGCTCCCAGAAATGAGCCGAAAGGGCAAACTAGAAATGATTGAGCTAAACATGGATTTCTACTGAATCCATTGAGATCGACGGCTGTAATCCTGAGACACGCTGCAGTCCAGAGACTAAAAGCCCAGTATGATCTTCACAACAGGCAACAGTTGTGCCACTATTCATCTTTTCCTCCATTTGGCAAGTAATGTCAAGCATGTTTACTTAAATCGGTAGACATTATAAAAAGTAACAAAGAAGGCACATCGGCGGTCATGTATAAATAAGCATTATTTACAATATAATAAGTTAGTTTCTATTCAGTGTCTGATGTACACAACTTTCAATCCGACTGCTGCTTTTCTAATCATCGGGACCAAGCGACTAAAGATGCTATTCTGCATTTGACAATTCTAAATCCAACGAACCAAACTGTTCCAGTTGTATGTCAATACCTCCCGAGAGACTGGCCAACCCCAGCTGCATTGCTATTTCATTCGTTACTCAAAACGCTTGAGATTGAATCTTGGGTTGTTCTCGCTTGTGCTATTAAACACGAAGCAGGCGTTCGGAAATCAATCCCATCTACTGTAAGTGTGGGGGAATCTCACAAAGGTCTGGGATTTCAAAAATGACACATGAATAGCAATTTGAAAAGTCTTGATAAGATTTAAGAAGCAATGCAAAAACCTATTAGTGGTAAAAGAAGGTATATTGTGCAAAATATCATTTCATATTTTTTTCATATCATTTCATCTGATCTGTTGATTTGGGATTGAAATGTGGCCCAGACCCATATTTTATAGGGATCGATCAGAAATCTGCTTTGATGTAGTCAAGTTATGGTACTCCAAACCAAATTCAGATGGTTACAATTAACGACTTCCAGATATTTGAGATACTAACAACAGTGGAAAACCTGCAACATCATTTTTTTTTTTTTTTTTTTGCATGCACACCTAAAGCTACGCAATAACGTGCACACGAATATTGTGCTCTTATAACTTGTTATGGCACTTGTGTGCATAGACGTACTCTACAGTCCCTGTGAAAGCTTAATACTTTTTTTGATCTGCAATACTAATGTAGAAATGTTAGTATAAAAGGTCAACACCACACGGCCAAGGTCAGTGTAAGAGTTTGGGCTTTGATTGTGGAGGAGCTGAACATTTATAAACCTGGAACGAAATCCTCCAGTAGAAGTAAATGTGGGATTTGACTGTACAGTGTCGTTGAATCAGTTCATACATTGGATGTGATCACTTGAACAGAAATAGAAATGGTATAAAATGCGTCTCAGCATGTCACAATATGTGAGAGCTGCTTCAGTAGTGTCATTAAAATAGTCTTGTTTCAGAATTTGAAGTAGGTAAACTTCATATATACAGCAGAGCCTTTCAGACAAACACATCACAATTAACCATGCACACACACACACACACTTTCTGTAGTCAATACTCCTGTGAATTGTTCAGAGCCTCTGAAAAGCAATCCTTCTCCAATAAACTTCCCATTAAGGTTTTATCGGATGAAAGTGATCATTACTTCATTTCCTGTTCCCTTTTGTAAAGAATACGCAGGTAGTTTATGTGAACGGTAGTGGTTGCATTTCTTCAGCCGATCACATGAGATGAGACGTGATTACTGATGAGCTTAGATGACAAGGTGACAGGTCAAAGCCTAAAGGTCAGTGACTTTATTCTCCACCAGGGCGGCGACCTGCTGAAGGCGATATGCCAGCTGCATCTTCTGACCCGCAGCGTCTTCTTCCAGAGACATGATAATCTGCATACAACACAATATAAAGGAGTAATTTAATTTCTTCTAGCACAAACATCATAAGCTGCTTATATCAATCCCATACTGACCTGATCGTAGTATTTGTTGATGTACTTGTACAGCTCATGCAACGCCACTAAACTGTTCATCTCGGATGCAAAGCTCTGAAAACAGACAGTCATCAGAATCTTAAAACAGAGGGTTTAGGTGTCCATGACAAAAAAAAAAGGAAAAAAACTTTTAGAAAGGAAGAAAAACCTTAAGAAAAATGCAAAACCTGCATATTTTTCTATTACAAAATTTTTTAAATGCAAGTAGTACAAAAAGTAAATATATTTTTCAATATTAGAAGTATTTTATAAATATTATGAAGTATTAATTTTTGACTACTTTAATTGTCACAAAACACATGGTGACATGGTGTTTTTTGTCCTAAAATCACGAGTTATCAGTTCATATTTGTAATACTTTACATTTTTTTAAAAATAAATATAAGATAATATTTTACAATTATTATCTGTAAAATTATTGGGAAACTAATAATTATTAATAATAATGATAATAATAATTAACAATTAAAAATATTTTTAAATATTAAAAAATTATCAATTAAAAACATTAAAATGCCACATGACTTTTAAATATCAAGTACTACACATTTAAAAATATTTAATATTTTACAATTATTTTTTTTTTATTATAATTTACATAAATCGTACTACTAATTAAAAATATTTTAAATATCTTATAATTTGAATTCAAAAAGTTACATACCACATTTTATAAACTGATTAATACATAAGTAATTATAAATCAATACATAAGTAAAAAAAAAAACATAAAAAATTAAAAACACACTCATCACAAAAGGGGACTAATCAAATCGCTGCATCCGTGAATTGAAAATTATGTGAATTGCAAATGTATGTTTGAATAAATTATCAAGACAATGAATGAGTGTCAAGTCGCTGACCCTTAAACGAGACAGTCAATCCCAGAATCTCAATGTGATTTAATACTTTTGGGCCCTGCTGTGTATTTTTTTTTTTGAGTAGAATAAAATTCAGTCTCACCCCTGACAGCTCTGTGAGGGTTGAATTCATTTCCTGGTAACAGCCAGACACGGCGTTATGAATATCACTGTAGTACCTGCAGGAGACAAAGTATCTTTACAGCACTGAATATCATGAACCTCCGCTATCCATTTCACTGCTAATAGATGTGTTTGCAAAAGGCTGCGCTGTTATATAAGGTTCAGATTTTCTCACCTCTCCACCAGCTGCTTGTATCGTGGGATTTCTCGGGCATACAACAGCTTATTCACTGGAGAATCCTGAAGGACAAGACACACGACAATGAGCTCTTTCACTGCTACAGCATCTTTCAGCTTTTTCTTATTTCCTTTTCTCCCTCTCCTGCCCTTGTTCATCTTCTCGCTCTACATGCAGACTCTCACCATAATGAGGTCACAGCTAGAGAGGTCAAGAGGTTAATTGCTGTACTGACCCGGCCCACTTTGTGCTCGGATGTAGTGCAGGAATCAATGAAGGTCTGTGCGATAACGGAGAGGACGGCATCCACGCTATCCGTCACCTGCACGTCAAAGACGAACTGAGGATTCTTCAAGATGTTGACCCAGAAACGCAAAGGCAAGCTGCAGGTGGAGGCGAGACAAAAGTGCATTTAAATCAACATTCACTTTAATGAGCAGAGAAACATCAGGGATCCACAATTTCTGCCCAATTAATTAGCATGACCTTTCCAATCATTCGCAATTACTGAGAAAGGATTTCTAAAAATCAATTCAAATACAGAATGATTCACTAACAAATCTTTCAGACCAATTTCTGAACCAGTCTGGCCAAATGATTGGGGGAAAAAATGTATTTGATCACTTTTTATACAAAAACAATGACTGCAAAAATAAATTACAAAATTGAAAGTGTACATTCAGCATAGACATTAGCAAATTTCTCAAATGTCCTTATGTCATTATCTGCTTATTATCAATGGTTTTCAAACATTTCATCCATAAAAAAAAAAAGAAAAAAGATGCATTTGTACTGTGTGTAGCGTATGACAAATTGGTCAAAATTGTATTTCCAATGTTAATTACTACTTAAATATTTACATAAATCTCAGTCACAAAAACATACAACAATCTTCTTAAATCGTTTATTTTACACAAAAATACATAACTACATACAACAAACATACACACACCTTTAAAAATAATAAATCCAGGTCAGATATGATGAATTATGAAATAATGTCCCATAAGGAGCATGAGATTATAGGGTCTGCCAGACATTTTTATATTTCAAATGTTAATGACCAATGAATTTCATCTTATCAAACATTTGAGATTTAATTTATATTTAAAATTCTTGTTTTTTAAATCTATACAATATTAAAAAAAAATAAAGAAATAAATAATAATTTATATATATATATATATATAATTTCTTTCAAATATTGCATAGATTAAAAAAACTATTTTTTTTAAATATGAATTAAATCTCAAATATATATTATTATTATTACTATTATTATTATTATTATTATTATTATTATA
>JAUMHP010000055.1:2555394-2579641 GCA_032361065.1 Enteromius trimaculatus | reverse complement strand
TAAATATATATATATATATATATACACATACACACGCATGTATTATGTACTATATTATTTATCCTAACATGTATTAAATATTATATCATACATTAGGGCAAAATAATGTTATTTTTACTATAGCAAATATAAAAATCTGGTGCATACTATGATAGTTTTACTGCACTAAAAATTCTTCTAAAGAAGTACCGTTGAAATCTGAATACGATGGTAGCCTAACCCACTATTGATAATTTTTTGGATTTATTCCCGCTTTAGAAGAAAGAATTACTGATGACCTCCTAGTATATTAATAATAATAATTTATTTTGACCTGGAGAAAGAAAAAGATCACTATGCATATTATGACAGGTCGTGACCTCGTTGAATGTCTGTAATGGTCGCATGTGGCGGTCAGAAGAGGGTAAAGCCCTGGGGGAAGATAGGAGGGCAAACACTTACCCTGCTGTTAAAGATGACGTTCTGACGAGGGCAGCTCTTATCATGAGTGCAAAGCTCATCCTTCACACACCAGTGACACGGCCACATACTGCTAACACACGCCATGCACCTGTAGCAGATCACATATGATATGATGAACGTGAAAATGTGTCTTATTAGAAGACAGTCAATAATAATTCTAGTCCATTTATAATCTTAGTCACGGTAGCACCAAACAGCCGTATTGGAGGTTTTCACTCATTTTCCACCCTCTTGCTGAGACTCATTTAGAATTAAGGAGGTCATGAAAGTATTTCACCCCCCCAAAAAAAACTAAAATTATATTGTGCATAAAAAAATAAGGACAACAAATGCCCTGAATACAAATGCTTTTATTTTAATTAGCATGAAATTAAATGCAGTACAAATACTATCACGATGTATAAGCACTATTAAATTTAAATGTCATTATTTTTTAATGAGAATTCGATTTTTTTTTTTTTTTAATTCATTTGCTTAATTGCCAAGAAAAAGCCATCATTATTTTCTTAAAGGCAAGACACTACAGGCAAGAGCAGTGCTTTATTTTCTTTATTAATATTTGTTCAGGTACTGGACACATCTGAGATTTATTGCAGTATTTCTGTCTATAGATTGCAATTCTAATGCATATCTTTAAATGCCGTTTTCTCAAAAAGAGTTTTGTTTCCTCCTGCACTGAGCCAGAAATGTCTACTGTATATCAGTGGCACTTATGCCAATCTTCACAGTTTCGTTTACTTGATTTATATGCTTATATGCTATTTATATGCATATAAAATGTATATGTATATGTCAAACTCCCTCTGTAAAGATCGATGACCATAACAAACAAATATATAATATAACACAAACCAAACATAACAAACCATCAACAAAATTAAACAAATCCAATGTTCATAGATCTGCTCCAGAATATGCAAATTAGATAATGGCTCATAAAATATCAAAATATTAAAACTTGTAATAGAAGAAAAAGTCTTAATATACTGTGACTAATCAGTTGAGGAAAGTATGGTGATAGTACTAATTTCCTTTTTCAATAAATTAATAAATAAATCTAGCCTTGTGCAAAACGCTTAAGTCTTTATTACAGGCTGTATGAGATTCACCTAAACATGCTGCTTTAGTTCATAACCTCTCACTCCACAGGACATATTTATTAAATTACCATCAACATGTGAACATTTTAATGAGCAGATGTTATCATGTCAAAGTAAGCATGATTTCGAAATGTTTTGTTAGGTTAGTTTCTGTAAAGGTGAGCTATTGTGAAGGAGTATGTTTACATAGTTCAACTTGTGTGCAAATGTGCTTACGGTGAGGTAGCGTTGAGCCGTCCGACTGCTTTACAATCATAAAAAGTGATGTTTGTATGCGAGATGGTCACATCTCCAAACTTCAGCGCCATTCTTACAGACACATGATCTACAAAAGAAACGCAAATACCAGCAAATGAAATAACCAACAATATTCAAAACTTCCTTTGTTTGACCTAGATTTTCCCCCTTGAAATATGAGTGCATATTTAATATTTAACATGGATTTAACCATCCCTGCATGGTAAATACTGTACATCCACTGCATACGCTAGAGAGATACAGTACACCACTCATTGTCAGGATCTGTATAAGCTATAGCACGTATTCCCAACGGATTGACATTTTGTAGTTGCACAGGAGATAAGTTAATACCCCACGTCAAAATAATCCCTGTAACCCAGATTCAACGTCAGGAAAATCAACAGGAGTATCTTTAGATATCTGCACATCCGCAGCATGCATGCAAACTAGAAACTAGTTATCGCCGCATGTGCTTGTGCAGTTAGACAAACCACGATAGCCAGTTTCAGATGACCAAGAATGCAAAAAGTGTATTGCGAGTGTAACAGAAGCATGTTCTCTTGAAAGGAAATGGTTTGGGTTTCATTCCCCTCAGCTCAACAGTTGGTTGCTGGGATAAAACCGTCTTGGCAGTGCGATGGTGTCAGCGTGGCTCACCGTTGCCTGGCGGACTCGAGGGGAGCTGCTCTGGAGCCGGTGATTGACATGTGATTCTGTTCTCCATGACAACCGCAGGCTGAGCAGCCAAACTCCCAAAAGCGCAAGATAGAGACTCATCCTTTGACAAGACCGGCAACTGTAGAACTGTGAAAGAGACCTTGAAAGCAGAGAAGAAAAAACAACTGATCAGACATTTAATGGCCATTTTAAGAATGTGCGAGGCCATGGTTGGCGTTGTGAATACTAATAAGACATATTGTCGATACTTTTGTTTGGATGCTGGTGAGGATTTTGCTCTTCGCTTGTTAAGACCAAGGCTTGCACTGTATGAAACAGTCTGTAAGTATTGCATTTGCTGAGATCTGCTGCTAACCGGTCAGCGCTGTAGCAAACCTACAATACCTGACCCCTTACAAGAATGTTACTGTGCAGCTGAAGACCTTGAGAACAGAGTATTGATGTATTAACAATTGATGCAAGAATTTGAGATGGGGCAGAACCAAGAGCCTTTTTGTTTGCAGTGCAACCTTAAACATTATTAGCTATTTATTAATGCTGTCAAATAATTAATCGCTTGTAAAATACATATGTATGTGTATATATTGTATATATTTATTATGTACACATAAATTCAAGAAAAAACACATATATATATACATATATATTATTTAAGAATATAAATATATATACAAATACGTTAATATTTTTACAATATATACTGTGTGTGTGTGTAAATTTACACATACATAATAAATATACGCAGTACACATACATATTTGACCCTGGACCACAAAACCAGTCTTAAGGTATATTTGTAGCAATAACCAAAAATACATTATATGGGTCAAAACTAATGATTTTTCTTTTTTGCCAAAAATCATGCGACCATGTCAAGTAAAGATCATGTTCCAGGAAGATATTTAGTCAATTTCTTACCCTAAATATATGAAAACTTAATTTTTGATTAGTAATATGCATTGCTAAGATGTTCATTTGGACAACTTTAAAGGTTGCTTTAGAAAGCATTTAGATTTTTCTGTACCTTCAGATTTCAGATTTTCATATAGTTGTATCTCTATCAAATATTGTCCTATCCTAACTAATCATAAATAAATGGGATGCTTATTTATTCAGCTTTCAGATCATGAATAAAAGTCAATTTAGGAAAATTAACACTTACGACTTTTTTTGTCCAGGGTGACATATATTATGTAAACAAAAATGTATTTTGTATGCGATTAATCAGAATTAATAATGGAAAGTACTACTATTTACTAATCTTGTCAGATCCAAATGCAAACTTTGGCTATGCTGGTGCAAGATCAGGCATCTATATTTTAGCACATTCTCAAACAAGCAAAATAATCTCAAACTTCCCCCTCAAAATGATAATGCATTTTCCAGAAGTCAGGATGCAACAACTATCCTTAAGAAGTAGTTTATCTATCCACACCATAGGCAAAAATGCACAATATGAACATATCTGATATTTAAAACAGAAGTTGGTTTAATGAGACTTCATAAAACCCATAAACTGATCTTTTTTAGGTATAAAAACTAAGCTAAAAATGGAAGAGATAGGTTTGATTTCTTTCTGATTAGTCACATCATGCCCGGTCAGGCACTGTGTTACATGTCGTTCAGGGAGTTTCCTGTCAATGTGGGCGGCTCTAGGCTAAAATAGGCCGCAGTGAAGACCTCAGACGGCAATGTGACAGCAGAGTGTGGGAGGTGATCTGGGATCAGGGCTTTTATACCTCTGTCTGTTCTTCTCTGCTCTGGATGGAGGGGTACAGACTCTCTATGGACACACACTGCCGCTCACGGCTGTAGCTCCAGATCCAGTGATGAGGTTGAGCGTGCCTCGCACAGTCCATCTTCCTTGTGCATCTGATACACAAATAAACAATGAGATAAGGGTCTGCTGGATGTTACAGAGGATATGAAAGCAAAATGAAATACTACAGTAGCCTCACAGAGATTCTGAAATATTTTATAAAAGCATCGTAGGTCAATGTCTAGGCAGGCAGCATTCAAAGAAAACACAAAAACAAAAACCCTATTATTTTGTTATAATGTCTGAGATTCTGTTTCTCATGTAACAAGAGCGGATTGCCACGTACGCTAAAAACAACATAAAAGCA
Source organism: Enteromius trimaculatus (assembly GCA_032361065.1). Classification (NCBI taxonomy): domain Eukaryota; kingdom Metazoa; phylum Chordata; class Actinopteri; order Cypriniformes; family Cyprinidae; genus Enteromius; species Enteromius trimaculatus. The sequence goes on along the minus strand of JAUMHP010000055.1, from coordinate 2,575,035 downwards.
CTTTTTAAATATCAAAGTACGCTCATATGACTCATGCACTGTATTCCAAGTCTTCTAAAGCCATATGATAGCTTTATGTGAGGATAGACCGAATTGATAGTATTCGTGAGATATGAGAGCTACAGCAGAGAGGATGATTATTTGTTATTAGTTTCCATGTGCTATCAAGCAACTTGGAATATAGTACACAAGTTGCACAGATGACTTGTATGGTGCTGTTTTGTGCTTGTTTGATGCACTGTGGTGCTTATCGCTGTGTAAGTTACAATCCACTTCTGTTGTAGTGAAAACAGAAGCCTGGAGACTAAAAAGAAAGAAAGGAAATAATATAGTGTTAAAACTACATGGGGATGAACAGATGGAAATTTCATTTTAGGGCAAAGTAACTGTTTAAAAAGACAAATATACACCATTGTTCATAGGTTTGTGGCCAGTAAGATGTTTTTGACTCTCATTGTCATGAAGGCTGCATTGATTAAATGAAAGATATACTAAAAACAGCAATATTGTAAAATGCATTATAATATAAAACAACCATACATTTCATTTATTCCAGTGATGCAAAGCTAAATTTTCAGCATCATGTCTTCAGGATTAAATGATCCTTCAGAAATCATTTTATTATGTACATTTTTTCTCAAGAAAGATTTCTTATTATTATCAATGTTGAAAACAGCTGTGCAACTGCGATGCAGTTCATTTTAGTTTTGTCAGTATTCTTAAAGAACATAATGTTCAAAATAATTCATTTTGAAGTGAAATCTTTTGTTTTCAAAATTTTCAAAAGATTTGTCACTTTTAATCCATTTAATGCAACCTTGCTGAATAAAGTATTAATTTCTTACCGACCCCAAACCTTTGAATGGTAGTGTAATACTAAATTATAGACTCCGCAGAATAACCAATAGAACAATCCCCTAACAAAATGGTGTTAATAAACAACCCAAAATAGTTGAACCGGTAATGCAACTGCTGTTTCTGTGGAAGCAAAAGTCGTTGAAGAAATTATGGCCATCTATAGTGATCTATGTAAATGATCTCATATGATAAATTGCGATGTTTAGTTTATGTAAAGCGAGGGGTGCGGCCTGATGGGAAGGCAGTGTTGAAAGAGCAGGCGGTGATGTGTAACAGCAGTCAGGTGAGCTCAAGTACCTGCCCTCCAGCGAACACCAGCCGCAGTAGGGATCTCTATTAGACAGACAGGAGTGGCAGTCTAAATGCTTCTCACACTGAGCGACATGGAGCTTTGTAACCTGAAACACACACACAAATCAGAGGCCCTGAGCACCGTTCTCCCATTGCAAACTGATAAAACGAAAGAGGACGCAACTTTTGCATGCACGAACAGTGTGAAAACAATCTCCGATTCTGATTGGCTGCCAAGACGAATCCACGGGAATTACTCGATAATGCAAAAAACGAAACCAGACTTTCATCTCGAGAAAAAAATCTGTCATTCAAATGATGTTTGTCAAGTAAACTTGTAATCTCTCCTTTGAGAGTGCGCATGTAACAGATGTCGTTTGTTTCAGTTGCTGGCAGTTGAAAGGAAGTTGTTTGTCTCTCGTACCTTTCTTTCAGTTAATACGTAGACGTTCTGTTTGGTGGAGTCCAATAGCATGTCAGCGTTAATGGGACTCTCAGCATCCACCTCCACTGTGTCATATTTGGTACCGGTACCATTTGCATGCAAGAACACCTGCAATAAAAATAAAAGCACAACTTTCCAAACAAAGCACATGATTTAAGGTATCACTCATGTCTGTAGCACAAACGGTGGAGGGCACATTATGTTCTTAAGTTGAATACTTACAATTAGCAGTTTATTCAAAAGCATGAACAAAAGCAAGCAGCGCAAATCAATGCTTTTGCATACAAAAAGAGACACACAAGTTGGCCACAAAGCTCCAGCGAGTTGCAATCTCAGCAGGCCGGTGGGTTTTTCAGCATCTTGCACGCAGGGGAAGTGATACCGTGGGCTGTCTGTGATAAGTTCTGCCTGAGGAGGATTTTGGGCGGTAAACAAGCTGCTGTTTCAGAGTTTCGCCGTTAATATTTCATACAGCACCGGAGGGGATTGAAGGATGAAAAACTCCAAGTGCGGCTCCCACCACCCCTATCAGTCGACCCAGGGCGCACGCCGCATGTGACCAGCTCCCTTGGCATCGGTTCTCCCCAAGGCGCTTGCAATAAGCATTCAGAACATGTCCTCTCATGCTGATGAGGCAGCCGCTCGCACACAAACACACACTCCCTCCTGTATGCACACACACAATCACACCACCTCCGGGCCAGACTGGGCCAGCCACGAGCCGTAAATACCCCACATTCCCAGATTGAAAGTAGGCAAAATTGGCAGATCAAAACATATTCGCCCCTAAAATGGTAGAAATATACTCGGATAGAGCAAACTGAATGTGTTTCCCAAGTCTGAACGAATGTTGCACAAGGTTTTTCTGCCTGAAGGATCTTCAAGGAATAGTTCATCCCAAAAAAATCACATCGCAAATCATCCTTCTGCGGTATATTCCAAGTCTTCTGAAGCCTATAGCTATTATTTACTAAAAAGTAGAACTGTATACATCTGCATCAATTACTATTACTACCTGTACTACTCCATTTCAGAGCTTTTTCTCTTTTCTGTAAAATATGAATTAAATTTAGCTCATTTTGGTCATATGTAACACTTTTATTGCACTTGACATGTCTTTAGTCATGCCAAAAAAAAACCCTATCTGCTTAAAGGTTCTTCAAAATTTGGTTCTTTTTCACAGAAGGACTTAAGTAAAACAAGCTTTCGAATTATGGGTGATCTATTACTTTAACTGAAATCAAATACTAGCCTGTCAAGAATAAGGGTTCCTAATTATGCATTTTTTTTTTCACCTTCCATGACTCATAAAATTAATTCTACACTGTTCCACCTCCAAGATCACAGAAGCTTAAGACATGCATGCACGCTCTTGTCCATTGGTCTTAAATAGCAGCTTAAATCCAAGTTCAGACTGTGACATCTTATGTTGTTCTGCTTGGAAAGGTGATCTTCAAATACATCGAATTTCCAGTGGCCTTGAACTGCAGGCCTCAAACAAATGATACAAACTGCAATTCAATTTTGGCAGCAAAAACTCACTATAATACCTCCCCAAAACTTTGTCCTGATAAATAATGTAACACGCTATCTGAACTCTGACTGAACCAACCGATTTTAATAACATAATATTACCATGCTGTAGGGTGGTTTGCTCATTACTGGAGAGTTAGCGCTTAATGACAGATTATTATTACTCCATGTGTTTGCTTTTCAATAAAGGAGTCTTTAATGATGGTAAACAGCCTTTAAAATTCTGTTGTTCATGCTGATTTTTTCCATTATGTTTCAGTGATGGATGGTGGGTCTTTAATGGTTAAGGATTTGTGCTACCAACACAACAATTGCAGGTTTAGTGCCATTAAAGAATGAAATATTAAAAAAAAAACAGCATGTTTTGCACGGCCAATAATAAGTAACAATAAGTCATACCTTGTGCAGCCTTCCATTTTTGTCTCCTAGTAGTACTATGGTGTGGCCAACTTCAGTTGCTGTTGTGACAGCAGTGATGGGAGGAGTCCAGGTGAAAGCGGGAGTGGCCTCCAGAGCAGTGGCGCTGGCGATTGGGCTGGGAGTGTGTTCACCTCCACATGGGTACTCATTCAGAGAGTCCTGCACAACCCCGAAAACATTACATTACCTCGAACCATCAACAACATTATTAATGATTATAGCAAATGGAAAGTAATTAGGGATGGAAACACTCTGGAATTCAACAGTTTTCCTCTCTCTCTTCATATTAAATTCAAGCTGCTACCTTACAGCTTGGCTAAAGCGTGATATTTTGGCACTTTGGAATCAATAGTGGTGCAGCAATGGTGCATGAAAACACTGTCAGTACGGTTTTAGTACGGTGCTCTGTCTGCATTAGTGGAAGAATGCAGACTGTAAACGGAGGCGAATGTCATGAAAACCACTCAGTTCCGGAACATTTATACATTCCGGTTCTGCATAAGAACCCATTCTCGATTCCCAACCCATAAACTGATTATATGCCACCGCTGACAACTTTATTTACTGCAGAGAGGACTCAATTTCTGGCCACCTTTAGTGGCACTGACAGTAGTGAGGAAATTATTGGGAGGGATTTGCAGTACATTAAAAGTCAAAAGCCTGGACAATTGAATCTTCAGAACCATCAGATTTTTGAATGTTTTAAATTATTCAGTTTTGAATGTAAAACTGCACATTTATTAGACAAGTTTGACTGTACAGTGAAACAAAAGCTGCCAGTAAATGCCCAGCGCACATTACTCCTTGAATCATTTTAAAAAGCATCCAAGGATGCACCTCATTAAGCTGGCTGAAAGAATTTCCGGAGTCTGCAGAGCTGGAATAAAGACAGCAAGATGCTTAAACACAAGCTGATTTATATATATATATAGATAGATAGATAGATTTAATGACTTGATATGGATATGATATGAAACCTTATTTAGGTGTCTCCAGACTGGTGGTTTACCTGCAATGGCATGCGAGTTTCTAATATATGCAACTTGGCTGTACTTGGAATCCATTCAAATGATATATAAACAGTTTAGGAATTAATGAATGTTAAATGTTTTGGAAATAATGAGTTTCGAGCTAATCACACAGACAGACAGCTGTGAGCCCACATGCTTACAATACTGAGACAAAAACCCTGAGAGACGGCACATTATGAACAATTAATATCCAAAATGCAAGTAGAATATTAAATCGGAGCTGGATGAGCGCAAAGTTTCCAAAGTCAACTATGAACATTTGGATAGTCCCAGAAACATCCTGTCCTTGCTGTGTGCATAAAAAAAATCAATACTAAAAAAGCTAAGCTGCTTTTATTATGGTGTCTGTCAAACCCAACCCATCATCTATCCATGGCTGGGAGTGATTTTTAGATGCACTCTCACTGGAGCCAATCCGTGGGTCTGTGTGTCCTGACCTAATGCTATTCTGGATTTGCAGCTGTCAGTGGACGGACAAACACAATACCTCGGCTAACAGACCGAGGGGAGTGGCCACACAGGACAGCAGAACAGTGGCACACAGCTGAAGTCAAAGGAGGTCAAACATACAAACACCATACACACCTAGTGCTTTGGAAACAAGATAACAGACATCCATTCTGCAGTACTTCCTATGAATTATTGAGATGGCTGTAACTGTTAAATTTGCAACATGACCATGAAGTCAAGATGAAATAAAGTACTGACCCCCATTTACTTTAATATCCTTTCCAGGATATTGTGCACATGAGAAATTTAGCTTTTTCATGCATTTAAATTAACTGAGAGTGGAGCATTCAAACTTCAAATGGACCATGAAAATACGCTAAAGGTAATCAATATGAGTCCTGTGTTATATTCTGAGTCTTCTAAACATGATAATGATGTGTGTGAAGATCAGATGGGGACCTTTGTCCCCATAAATTTCAATGCTTGGGCAAAAACAACCAATACAAGCTTCATTAACACCAAGTCACGTCTTTGGAATCATATAAAGTAAGTGATTAAATTATGTGCATGATCTAAAACTGATTTGCATAATATCTTCAATTGCTGATTTTTTATAACTTTGATGACAAGCTCAGACAGATACGGTTATATATTAGATAAAGTGAAGCGTACACATCAAAAGTGGTGACATTGTGTCTTTGAGGTCAGAGGTTCAGTAGGCTTCTGTGTGTGTCGGTCACCGGGCGGTGAGCCCAGAGAGGATGTGGGTCAGCAGAACTCAAACCAGCTGCGGCGTTAAGCTGGATTTAACCACCTCCCAGAGGCTACACACACAGACACCACTCCTTTTCATTCCCAGGCTCATACTAATACACAATATCCCCCTTCCACACTGCAGCAGACACATGAATAGAACATTACCCAATCTCCCTTAGTCCCTGCACCTCCTTCTCTCCCCTTTCCATCACTCTCAAACAAAACCTCTTTAGATTTCCCTCTTAGAAATTCTCCACTACTCATTTGTCACACTTACAACAAACCATAAACTACATAAACCACACTATACTCAAAAGCTACGTGCTACTACCTGTTTTGATATACTAGATGGCTATTGCAGATAAATAAATTTTCGGTTGCATAAACCTAAGATGTAAAAAGATATAGAATCAGCCCTGTCAGACTCTGAAATCTGGGAGTTACCACTGCATTTGCTATGCCATGCGGATTAGCGCTGGCGCAGGCAGCTGGACGCTAATCTGTGTCAGCACAGAGGCAGCTGCCATTCGCCCAGACTAACACCCCTGTCGCAAAAAAGCCCCAGCTGACCCTCATCTGTCGCCAAGAAACAACACACCATGCTGTCTTACACGAACCAGCTAATGGGCTGATATCTTGTGGCTTCCCCTTAGCTATATATTCCTACTTATCGCTCTTTAGCTGTGGATTTAATCCTCATTAGCTACATTCACAGAGCCACTCCCTCTTGACTGCTAAAGGGAAGTCTTTCGAAGCCGTGTTGAGGTAGGTGGGTACGACTGTCTGACACTGGCAATATAAGTGGATACCTAATAGCAAAAAAAAGCAGAAAACGGTCTCATTGGCTAACGGTAGAATTATGTGGTTATTTGGGTAGGGTCTAAAGTGGAACTGATTGCGAATGGTGGAAGGGGTTAAGGGAACTACAGCCTGAATAAAAAAAAAAAAAAAAAAAAAAAAAAAAAAAAAAAAAGAAGAGCATTTTCATTTTTGCTGGATCATTTGGTACATCAAAGGCCTTTTGAGAACAACATGATGAATTTCAGTGGGTTGTAGTTGTCTTTGAGGAATGACTACAAACACAGGCCAACAACTTACCTGAGGGAGCTTCAGACAATTGGAGGACACTTCGTACTCTATATACGCCTTCTCCTTGTTGTTGGCATCTTTGCCCTCCTGTGTATAACACAGTAGCTGGGCGCCATGCAGGGCTTTATCCAGCTCCTCCACCTTGTACACACAAAGAGCCGACCGGTCTGTGGGCGTGGGAGTCGACGCCTGCCCCATGGCCATAGCCACAAACAGCGTGGGTTGTTCACGGTGATAGCCAAGTACAGCTGCCTGTGCCAGATTGTATCCTCCACCGCAGGAAAGCGGCACCTCCACGTAAGAGTAGAAATTAGGGTCTCCTGCACAGAGTCTCGAAACATATGTCCGGTATTCCCGCTTGCCCCACACGTCGCGCCGAGAGAACACAAAATAGACGTAGTTGTTGTGCGGGAAAGCCTTCACAAAGTGGTTGTTGTATTCAGAGTAGCTTCCGACAACCAGCTTTCCGAGTTCTTCATGAGAAAATGCTGGTGCAGCGTGCCGGGCGACTGAGGTTAAGCGTCGCATCGTGATTGGTGGGATTCCACCAGGTCCTTTACTGGTGTAGCCCCGCCCAACAAGCATGAGCAGAACACCTTTCTGCTCCACCACCACACCAACCGTGGACACTCGAGGGTCGTTTGCTGCCACATACTGCGTGTCCACGGGGTTATCTGTCTTGTATAGAACATGAGAGACGTTCTCCAAGCTTCGCTTCTCACAGATGCCCTGCAAGACAGTTCCGCACACGATCAGGCTGAGTGGTTCCCTTTCTTTCTCTTCCAGCAGCAGAAGCTTGTTGGTGTTGTCCGTGGTTTCCGCTTGAGTGCAATCGGTGGGGTCAATGGGGGGTAAGCAGTCCGGGCTGTCCAGTTTAGGCCCCGTTTTGCCCCAGGAAAGCAGCTGCAAGTCTGGGGAGAGGTGATAGAGCACATTTACCGCCCCCACGTAGATGTGGCCCGAATGGGTGTCGAGCAGGAGGTGATTGAGGCGGGAGCCATTAAGGGTGATGAATGTAGGGGTGTTCTGAAGATGACCGGAAGCCAGAGGCAGTACCAGAGGCCACCACAAGATGGTGAGGAGCAGCAACAGGGGAGCAGCAGCTGGCATGGCACCCCCTCACCTGCTGAAAGAGATAGAGATCAAGAGGAGAGGAAAAGAGAGAGAGAGGGGGTAGGTTGAAAAGCAGCATGCATGAAGAAAGAGAATTCAGAATGGAGGGACAGGGTGAGAACGTAAACAACAGGGAAAAAGTTAGTCAGCAAAGTCAGAAAAGTGGAGGCAACGTGCAAGAGGAGACGAAGCAAAGATCCGGGAAAAGACAGTAAGGATGAGGGAGAAGGGCATGGAAAGTTGAACAACACATGAAAAAGGAAGGAAGTGAGTCAGGAGGCAAAGCAAGATAGTCAGAGTTAGCGGAAACCAGAAAGAGGAGGTGATTCAGATGGGTGATCGAGAGAGAAAGATAAAGATACAGAGAAAGAAAGGGAGTAAGTGAGAGAGAGAGAGAGAGAAGACAAATGTTAAGTTAACAGAAAAACACCAGAGAATACCTACTGCTGCACATCACCATGCAGCACAAAGACTACAGGCTTCAAACACATTCTTTTGTTCTTCAAAGTCCTGCCACCTTCACACAGGAAGTGAAGGATGCTTGAGTGAGACTGCCAGGCTTTGGTCCAGTGCAATAAAAGACACGAGTCTGAGACAAAAAACACGCAATAATACTGGAGTTTACTTCAGCATACGAGCGGTATACGCAAGAACGGCTCCTGATAAAACGTACCAAAGTGCGCCAGATGCAAGCTCCTGTTATCATTAAAATCCTTTGCTGGCACTTGTGTCAGCCTCTGGGTGTCTGACTCACTGTTTACTGGCCGATCCTGACTGCCGTGAGATGACATGAGAACACATGAAGTGTTCCTCGGAATTATTAAGGTTAGAGAGAGATGGAAGGAAAGAGAGGGAGAGGGTAAGTGGGGAAACAGAAAGAGAGGGAGAAAGTGTGTGTGAAAATATGTGCGCGCTGATAAAAAGTAATAGAGATGTGAAGAAGTTAGGTGCTAAATTATGCATGATGCCTGTAGCTGTTGCCTTTCTGGTTTTACTGATGAAACTGAGAAAACAGACACCGCTTTAATCAACTATTTCGAAAGTCACGAGCGTCAGCTGTTACATTCAGTTATCAACCTCTGAACAAAACCGAAAGAAAATAAAGAATCATCTGATGCAATGACTGGATTTTCATTTTCTTCAGAAAACGTGTGGTGCACCCAATGCAGAACTCAACACCATGATGCGTTTCTATTGCAACAGGGTCAGTTCTTTTTTTTTTTTTTTTGTTACTTGGCATGTAGTTGCTTGGATATTCTGGGTGGATGCCAGGGTGTTAATATGCAATTGCAAAAGTTTTCACAGTTTTTAGCTTAATGTTATATGGCTGCAAGGTGGCCTATGACAAAAATCTGCTCCAAAAATAAACACTTTCTAAAAAAAAAAAAAACATATATACTAGTTTTGTGTTTGTACTGGTCTTAGCTGGGGCCAGTTGCATAAACTTAGCCTTAGACCAACTAGCAGTCAGTCAAGAGTAATCCGTTTTATTTTTTGGATTTAACTTGGCCTAACATACATTTTTATGCAAGTGAATTTTACAAAACTGTGACCAGTCTTAAAGAAATATTTAGCTGACTAACTTTTAAGACTTTTAGCAAGTGTGTCCAAAAAACTAACCTAAATTCAGATAAAAGACCAGCCTGACCCAAAAATGTTCACTGATTCAATTCTGCAATGACTTCCTCTATAGTTTACACATATTCATTTGCTCTCTTTTCAGAAGTAAATTGAACTCAGCACAAATCAAAAAATGAGCCATCATTTACATCCGTAACACTAGGGCTGGGTATCGAGTTTGATACTTTTTAGGTACCGACCGAATTGCCGAGTATTGAAAAACGTCTTGTCGTTCGGTACACAATTTCACTCACACACACACACACACAAGTAAGCACACTCTCGCTTAAAGGTACCGTATGACTGTATGTAAGAAATGTATTGTAATAATCTCGATTATGTTCAACAGGCATTAAGAAAACATGTTTAAAAGTACTCATAATCGCTGACAGCAGTAGTACAGCCTGGATTTTCTCGTTTAAAAAGCGCAGTTGGAGCCCTCAACTGATGTTTATGTTGTCATGTTTTTTTTTTGGCCTGAAGCCCCACCCTCCATCTATCTCCCAATCACGAAGTCAGTAGTGTTTCACCATCCAGGTTGCCTGCTTGGCAGAAAATAAAGTGCATTTCATTTAATTCATTGTCATGTGCGTTCGTTCCTGTTGGTGTCGTCAATCATGGAAACCTTAGTGTGCGTCAAGTCTGAGTAGGAGGGGCCCGGTGAAAAAACCCTCTCCAGTATTTTGAATTTGGACTGCAATACCTAGTTCAACCACTTCCTTTAAGGTTTAACCGCAAAAAAAGATGAATTCTGTGTTTGTGTTAATGTATGGTGCAGACACGGTTTGTTTACTAGCATACTGACCTGCGCGTGACACTTCTGGTGATAGTAACGTCTTGCATGAGGACAAGAATACAGTAGGCTACACGAATAACATCTCCAGAACAGCTCCAAGGGTTACTTCAAGAGCATTTGGCCATTTTATTTGAGTAAATCTACCGTCATATCATGTACACACAGAACTGTGAAGGTATTCATGGCAAGCCGTCAAAATAAAAGTTCGGTAGCAGAATTTATTACTATTGTTCAGTAGAATTATTTTCCAACAATAAAATTAAATCTTCATTAATTAATACAAATGTTTTATGCCTTAAAAAAATTTAGAGGGGAAAAATTATAAGGCTATCATAAGAATAAATAATAACGCACTAGTGTAAAGGTAGCATAACAGATGTGTAAACTGAAAACTATGTGAACTTTATTAAAACTAATTTGCACTGATTTATTGTGTTGGATATATATATATTTTTTTTTTTTTTTTTTGTGCAGTGGTTCAGGAGGTTTTGAGTCTGTATAAATGTCAAGCTGAAAAAAAGGTTTTTCTGAGATAAAGTAATTTTGTTAAAACTAAAGTAATTTTGTTAAAACTAATTTCATAAAATTGATCGATTCAGGAACCGGTATCGAACTCAAGGTATCGGAATCGAAATTTTTTGAACAATACCCAGCCCTACTTAACACAAGTAGTGCGAGATGAGTTACATGCCAAGGTGTAATATTTAGGGTTAGAAGTTCATTTAAATCCCTAAGCCCGAGTATGAGCAATAGTAATAGTTATGCTTGCCTTCAAGTCAAGTCTAGATAGAGGCTTGACTAATTTCTGCCAGTACGCCAAACACGATTCCATTTTTGAAGGAGAAAAAGTATCAGAGGACACTGAGTATCTGAGCAAGAAAGTTATAGAGGGAAAAGAAAGATTCATCTTTAATTCATATCACAGCAGCCAAGAAGTCTTGAGGGCCTAGTATATGAGAGATGAAGAGAAGGAGCAAAGGAGAGGAGGAGGGGGGGGGGGGGGGATTCCAGAGAAGCTAGAGTCTATCAGTATGCATAACATTTTACCTCGTCTCCACCTTCAAAGGGATGGCGGGTAGGAAAAGGACAGTTTGACATGCTGCCGAGATTAGCCACTTTTTTTCAATTAGGCTTTGGATCGGAGAGTTCACGTGCCACCTTGTTTATGAAGCCTGAAAGCTGAACATCGCTTTGTACAGTGTCTCTTGTCTACCTAGCTTAAGGACTCATGCTATCCACGTTTAATGAACATGATCAAAAGGAACGAGCTCAGAGAGCCTACGGACCGCCAGATGATTTTTCTTATCCTTAGTCATGACCTGTTTCGTCAAGGTCTTGCACAACAGGATCTGGAAAAGCTAAATGATGCTGACTTGCATTCAGAGTGGAAAAAAAAAACACTTTGATAATAAGCTGACATATTACGCAGTCAGCAAAAAATATTCTAGAGCACATTTTTTCAAGTGGTCATATCATGAAAATTAACATTTCCCTTGATCTTTTATTAAAGATATAAGTTCAATATAGGCCTCGACACATTTTGATGTTCGGCAAAGTAAAGTAGTTACGAAAAGTCATGTTTTTGTTTTTTCCATATTTCTGATTTATTTTGCTCAATAATTTTCATAGACAACCACCCGCTTTTTAACACTCTCGTTCTTTCAAGCTTTCTGCACTTCTACCTCCAATGTAGTTTGGCACACACTAAACTCATTATGATTATGATGTCAGTCTACATAAATATCAACACCTATTCGGTTTTGAATGACCATGTGAACAAAGTCCAGCAAATCTGGTGATGTTTTCTTCCAAAATGATGTGCACTGGATTCAAGGCATACTTTTTATTAGTTGATGCATTGCCTGGGAATTGAATTCCTGCTGTTGTCATTGCTAGCACTCATGCTCCATTGTTTGACCTACAGGAACGCCTATAAATCATAACAGAGGTCATTTATATATAGCAGTCTTAAGGGTACAGTAACGAAAGCAGAAGATTAAGGAGGACGGAAAATGCTCATGAAATTTCAAATTCTGACTATATTTGCACACCTTGTTTAAAATTGAGATGTGAATAAATAAATAACAAAAATTGGTATTGAAAGGACAATGTGTATATGCTACATGTATCAGTCTTACATAAATAAATCAGTGAGGCGTTCACAGCCCTGGAGTGTTTTAATAGTGCGAGGGTGTGTCGCCACCACCGTATCCTCACCGAAAATCTAACTGCGAGTGGCAAACAGAAGCGAAACGGAGAGCTTGCGATTGAATCCCACCCAGGGTGCAACCATTCCTACACAGATCCACCTAACAGCGGCAGACAGGGTGAGAATGGCACAGAACAAAAGTGTGCTAAAATGGAGCATGCAGGAGGTCTCTTATACTGTCAAAACAGGCAATTTCACAGCTTGAATTAGGTCGAGCTTTTGCAGCATCAGCATTCATCTCCATTTTTCTGACTTAAATGGTAATAACTGTTTCGGGGCATCATGGGAGCGAGTGAGAACACACTCCCTATTCACTAGGAAAGAGGAATAGCTACTGCCTTTGTGATGAGCAATGGAAAAAGCTTGGGATGTATATTGGAGACGAGCTCTTCCTTACACACGCACACACAAAGAACTGGGACTTGACAAAGGGAGGAAATAAACAGAGGTTGCTTTTGCAGCAAACTATTGGAAAACCAGACAAATAGCTATTATACTTAATAATGCGTATCTCTAATAACAACTTTTGCAATATGTAAACATCTTTTAAATAGGAGGTAGCGCAGTTTGTCACCCTGAAAGGTGCAACCAATTTAGGAAGAGCCATTTCGATTGCAGGCTGACCTTTGACCCTTGCTGGAAGCGCTTGTGCCGCCCATTTCTTTAGTGTGTGCGTGTATATGTGTGCACATTCACAATCTCTGTAAACTTCCTCTACTGCACAGCAGCATATTAAAACAAAGCACATACTTACTAGGTTGCTACGCTCACTCAACACTCATTACCTCCAGAAACAGACACGCTAGTAATTATAGCGTGCATGTGTGTCTAATTTCTTTGCCGAGCACATAACACACAAAACACAATATCAGACACAAAGCTTACTAGTGCACACGATTCTTCCAGACAGACACACTTTCCACACATGCAAACCCCATAAAAATTGAAGGACATCACACAAAGCATGCAACTGGCACATTGAAAAAAGAAAAAAAAAAAAAAAAAAGTAAGCCTCTGTGTGTGTTAAAAAAATGAGACGAGCTTTAGAGGCCAATACTCCTCAAATGGGGGGGTGAGCTAACAGACAGACATGCGAACCCCACCCATGCTGTGTGCTTGCGCTATCAGAGGAAGGAATCGCTTCGGCAGGCTTGACATCTGACAAAACGTCTCCCCTAATTTAAGGCACTGTCTGAACTGACGGGGCAATATAGTCTGGCTACAAATCGTAGGTTCTGGTGGGCGTAACTACCATCGACATTAAGGATACATCCCCTAAAGTATTCAGAAACATCGACTGATCAATATTGATTTTTAAATGACTTCCCAACCCCCCCCCAAACGAATACTTGGTTACATCCTTCAATCCAATGGAGCTTTAATGCAAAATTCTGCATGTACAAGCAGATGCATGTAAATTCATGAATGCTAATCACGCCCTTCTAGCAAAAGCTCGATATAAATAAGCAAGTCATGACATTTTTGCCTAATTGGATCACTTTCTAGAGGTGTGAACTTCTCAGATGAGATGTTTGCTTCACATTCGTGGCTGTACGCGCCACACAAAGAGGGCGTAGGTCGGGTGAGTGGTCACAGCAGGTGGGGGCAGCAAGATTTTGAGTGAAAATTAACCTGGAAATCTGATGTGACACAAAGCATCTTGCGACATGCACCACTGCCTCTCGTCAAAACGTCTTTCGTCATTTGAATGCAACTGAATTCATTAAGCGTCTGAAAAGTGTCTGAATTCATAAGACAATGCAAGGCACAGCGTCTAGTAAATTAATGGGATCCATCCAAAAATATCAATTCTGTCAGCATTTACTCACTTTTATGTCACACTAAATCTACATGACTTATTTTATATTGCGGAGCACAAAGGAAGACAAGGTAACACTTCACAAAAAGGTCTTATTAACTAACATACATTTGCTACAGTATGTAGCAACAGCCGTTCATGACAGCTCAGGTCCAAACAGATACTTTTGGATATGAATATTGTATTAGTAAATGTTGAAAAATCAAAAGTAACTAGGATTAATAAATGCTTTAGACATATGACTTACTGCTCATGCTATCTTAAATGAAAACTTTAAAAACTAACTGTAAGATATTTTGAAAAAGAATATAACTGGAGCCCATTGACTTTCACTGTATACTCTCAGAATGTGCAAAATGTGCAAAAGCTGTCACTGGGGTAGTGCAGCGCTCTTTCAAAAGTTACTAATATATACTATTTAGGTACTAATATGTAAACTTTAGTTATCAATATGTTCCTTTAAGGGACTAATATGCACCATTTAGGGCTAAATAAGGTAGTCCTTTTGAAAGGTTACCGCTCCATTGAAAGCTTTTATACCGTTTGTCTGCACAAAAATGACTTTTTTAAATATCTTCCATGTTTTACAGATGAAATAATGTCATGAGAGTTATTAAATGGTGACAGAATTATTACATATCCCTTTAAATACCACATGCAAAGCCATTTTTGACTTAAGTTCTTCTAAGGTAAGATCACATTTGCGTAGCAGATCGAGCACAGATTGGTTGGGTTGTCGCAGCAGGTGAGACTGTGCCATGCTAACACAGGTGTCAGGGTGGAAATAAACCTGGAAATTCGGTGCGAGACAAAGACAAAGCATCTCGACAACACGCATCATGTCTGGTGGAGATGGGCACATCGCGGAGCTGCCGCTGATTATTACAGCGTTGGCTCTTTGAATACGTACCGAGAGTGAGAGTGACTGGGATTTACAAGTCTCTTTGATGCCAGGCATGAAAGTGTCAGCACACCAAGTGTGTGTGTGTGTGTGTGTGTGTGTGTGAGAGAGAGAGAGAGAGAGAGCGTGAGAGAGAGAGTTTGTGTGTGTGCCTGGGGTGTGCAGTGGTTAATCACCACCTCTGTGCAGAGGGAGGGTGGGCAAGTTCTCATTTCCATACTCTACGCCCAAGCAGGAGGGGGTGATACTTTGGGAAATATGGAACTAGAGAGAGAAAGAAGGTGGGGAAAATTGAAAAAAAAGAAGAGAAAGGCAAAAAAAACAACAGAGAACGCGTCTGGCTGTTTGAAGAACACAAAGCGGGAGTGTGATAAAATACGCCGATTAGTAAAGTAACCTCGTGCATATTTCATCGCTGACAGTTGTATGCTACTCAAGCTCTTAATATTTTATAGAAAAGACTCGCCGCTTCGTATTTACTCAATCTTTTCTCCCTCCCGCCGTGCCAACTCAACTATCTTTATATCTCTGTTGCAATCTGTTTCCAGCAAAGCCTCCTCTCTTCATCGCTGCTTTATACTCTCCAACTGAGCTCATGAATATTTTGCGCATATTTCACGCACGCTGCTAGACATCTGATATCATCAGGGCGTTTCAACAAGGAGAGCAAGAGGTTAGCTGTGCTGCTTAGGTCCTGCAGGAATTTTTGCGGGAGAAAACACGGCTGCGGTCGAACTAAGTGAGTCAGGCAACCAATCATCTAAGGCTCCCTGTAATTATCACCTCTCTGAACAAACAAATATGATGACATCTTATTTTGATGGTAATGAGCCGTAATGGCCACAATGGGAGATATAATGATGCTCAAGCAAGCTTTTATCACAGACGAACTCTGTGAATCTGCAGGAAAATGACACGGAGTGGCTCTTTTGAAAGCAACCTACAGGTAATCACAGTAAACCTTTTTTTTAAAAAGTGCCATTTCAATTTTACGCTGATTGAATTCAACAGTTCTGGCAGGTTAGAAAGGTGCGCATCTATATTCATAAGCTGGATGAGTGCGAGAAGTGCGTCTACTCTCTGTGAATTTTAAAAACAGTTCTGGAACCATCAACCGTATGATGATGATTATTAGGTTTCACCCTCGGCTCTCATTTTCACACCGGCAGACTCTCTCACTTCGTGAGCGGCCCACACTGCTTTCATCACCACCTTGACAAGCATCTGCGTGCATAAAAATGCAACATTAATTATTTGATGGGGGCAGATAAACACGCTCACTCCAGTGAAACCGACAGGAAGGGAGCTGGCACTAAATTCACGGGCTACTTCGTACATTACACACCCTATTTAATAGCTGTTTTAGAGGCTGAAAACAACAACAAAAGCAACAACAAAAAAAAACACAGCTGTATGTTTTGTCTGCCCAGCTCAGGGAGCATAATAATGACTTTGAATGAAGGTTTCCTAGAGCGTTTACAAGCCAAACATTTTACCAGATAAGGGGCCCACCTTTGAAGAAGGGAAGAAAATGCAAATTCGCAGGAGTGCAATTTCAAATTAGAGACTAAAGGGAGGAAAAACTTGTTTGTGGGTACCGGCTGCACGAAACAATAAAAGAATGTCAACACGAGCAGCAAATTACGCCCCCCATATGCTGAACGCAAGGTGAAAACCCACCACTCCTCAGGGACTAAAAGGGAGGAGGCGTTTAGAAAGGAGACAATGGAGTCATAACAACGGGGGGAGCGCGTGAAAAAAAGAAAAGAGAGGGTGAAAAGAGATGTTCGGGTTTCATGAAACTTGGTACGGCTCACTGAAAAGACACAATCCCGAACGTGACTCCTAGAGTGGCATGCCACACCTCCCGGAGGAATAGTACAATAACCGCAAGCTGCTGATACAGAGGCTGGAAAACCACTGAGTAAATGTGTGATTAAACATCTAGTTATCTTCCAATTAAGCCTGAATATATTAGATCCACTCCACAACAGGTTAGCGTGGCATTTGAGGTCTTTGACTAGTCACCTTGGATTAATTAGAGTCTTGAGAATAGGATGTCAACGCAGCGGTCTGATAATGTTGTTTCAGAAGCGTGTGATGTTATTTATCTGCAGCCATACACTAAATCAGTCCCATTAAAGTTTTATAAACAGAGCTGAATGACAAGGATTAAAGAAAAATGAAAGGCGTTGAAGAACAACTGTAATTTAGATAGCAATTCTCACTTTGCTATTGAAATGTAGTTTGCAAACATTTTTAAGCTGACGCTTTTTGCTTTTAATGTTTCTTTTTTCCCTTTTGTATCAAAGTGAAGCTTGTTAGAGCTTGAAATAGAATGCAAGAGCGAAAATCAATGGACACTCTCAGAGGTCTGTCCCAGACTGCAGGCAACCTTCTGAAAGGTTATAAAATATAAACAGAACATACTGAATAACGAGCTCAACACAAAGATGCATTATGTTCAGTGCTCTGATGGTAAGTTACGAAATACTAAATGATGTTCCTGTCAGTAGAAATGAAAACAATACATTGTTCCTAATCACATTTCTTAATTTAATGAACACAAGGATCATAAGTACTTTCCCACGGACATTCACAATAACTTAATGTAACATAATCCTAAACGTTTTCCTCAAAAACAAAGACATTTTACCTGAAATGCACTAATATGAATCATCTACAGATGAACTAATTCAGCGCTCTGTATCCAAAAACGCAAAAACACCCAAAAGTTTCTCAGCGAACTATGCTACTCACTTCATTCAGCGGCACTGCGTTTCATCCTCTTTGAAGTCAAAGCGAAAGTCTTGTTAATTTTTAAAAACAACAACACAAGCGTTTGAAAGTGAACCCGGTAAATCCCATTATGCGTGTGCTACATTGTTGTGAAGCGGCTCAGACTCCAGCGCGCAGCGCGAGCGGCTCTGGGGGGAGTGGGCGGGGCTTTCCGAACGTCATGAAACAGTTTCAATGAAGCGTTTGTAAAGTGGGCGGGGCTTGACCTTACGTGGGGGAGGTACTACAGGTGAACCGACAGACAAAACATTTTCCTTTTATATTAGCATTTCAGTTTCAGACATGACCGCCTTTTTGCTGAGGCTGAAGCAATAAATGCATTTTATTTTATTACCTTATTTAATATATATAATTATTATTTGTATCAACACTGACTTTTCCCTTCACAGTTTTTATTTGATATTTGCAAATAACGGATTTTCCTTTTCATTAAGGGTTCTCTAATCGATTTTTTAGGAGTATCACACATAATGACAATTTATTATCTGACACACATCAGTGAAATGATTATAATAATGGGTGATATTTAGCCAGTTAGAAAATGTAATCAATCAAAAAGCACTCTGTGCCTGTCAATCAATGTGAGGGCAGGAGGGAGAGGGCTTTTGTCTGAAGTTAGCAAAATGGCTAAAATGAAATCATCAACAGTTCCTTTAATGAAAATTAAACTTTTTTTAAGAAAGTGCAAACAGAACCTTTTTAGTATTCGGATTTAATTTTAAAGTATGCAAATTATGATAAGTAAATTATACAAATATGCATTTATCAAAAGTGATGACAGAAACCATTACAATGTTTTTCAAAATATTTATTGTAAAACATTTAAGAATTATCTTTTAAGAACCATTATTTGGTCTGTGCATCTGAAGGTATGGAATATCAGTATATTTCATAACAACATTACCTGTTTCTTATATAAGGGTGCTAACCAATTCTAAATGTAATTAATTTTTATGCCATTTTGGCTTAAGCAACATGTCATGGAGAATCAAAATTAAATCCAACCAAAATTGTTAATCCACCTAAAATCATCACTTAAGCCTGCAGTACCACCCCTTAATATTTAATGCTGGCATTCGGGCATGAACTGAAGCACGCTGCATTTAAAGCCGCATGTCGGGTGGATTTGGGGTGTTGCGGGGGGAGGCAGAGACA
This sequence comes from Enteromius trimaculatus, assembly GCA_032361065.1. Lineage (NCBI taxonomy): Eukaryota > Metazoa > Chordata > Actinopteri > Cypriniformes > Cyprinidae > Enteromius > Enteromius trimaculatus. Next base: position 2,555,750 of record JAUMHP010000055.1, on the reverse strand, counting down.
CGCCTCTCTGCACCGCAGCTGGAGAGAGCAGATGGGGTTTGACACCCGTGTGTTTCTGTTGCACCAGGTTTTGACACGGATACTGTCGGTTCACACAATACCAATTGAAACGAATGCAGATCTTGCAAACGCACTGCCTTTAATAGATTCTTCGCCATCCGCTGGGCTTCATTTGTCAAATGTCACCCGGCTGTGACATTTCCCACGGTGTCAACCTACAAGTGCATTAAAAAAGGGATGCATTTTAAAGATTCCAAGGGAAAAATCATAAGTGCAACATGCACACATGCCCCTTTATATAAATTGCTTTAGTACTTTCTTTCCATCAAGAAATCAACTTAAATCTGCTGTGATTT
>JAUMHP010000055.1:2523934-2538184 GCA_032361065.1 Enteromius trimaculatus | reverse complement strand
CATGGACATCTTGGATGACATGGGGGTGAGTAATATATCAGCAAAAGTTTTTTCAAAAGTGAACTTCTCCTTTAACTTACTGTTTCTTTTGATCATTTATCATTTATTTTTTATATTTAATTAGATATTTTATATCATTTTATTACATAATTTGATTTAATTTCATGTATTTTATTATATCTATATTACATTGTATATATATTTTTTTCTCACTATTTTGATTTTTTAATCACTCACTATTTTTGATAATATATACACATGCATATATAAAATCATATATGTTTTCTTTTTCTTTTCTAAGCACAGTGTACAGGCCTATATTATGCAAAATACTTTTTTGCTTCATGCAACAGACAGAAAATATTGAGCAACTTGAGTGCGGAGAGCAGACAATGACAGAATTTGCATCTTTCAGCGAATCAATTCTCAAAGCTCCAGCAGATGATAACATCAAAAGCAGCTCCTTCAATGCTTAACCTGCAAGGATTTTAAACTCCTGTCTAGAGGCTGCGAGAAGCGTCTTGTCTTTGCGATGGTGCCCTGGGAAGTTTCGAGCACGTGACATTGGTGCACACACACAACACATGGTTTCCAGTAGCGCTAATCTCTAAACGGACAGAAACAAAACAAACAAAACGTCTCACATATGCTAGCGTGTTTCTAGGGATAAGACACTCAATAGCGAGGGTGAGTTAATCTTGTTCTGGAGCAGGTGTAGCAACACAAGCATGCCAAAATCTGCCCTCTCCTCCCTCCCCTTGCCCTTTGGCCGCTCGCTGTCTCCGCTCGGCTGTGCGTTTTCTCTTGTGTTTGGTGCACGCGACCCCATCCCCCTTCCTCCGCCTGTCATTCCCGACCTCTCTCAGCACACACACACACACAACATAAACACTAACAAACACACACCGTTTGGCTGGTCAGACCTGTATTACTTCTTCATCTCCCGATTTGCATTCTTTATCATCACGATAGGATTTTGCATACCTGTATGAATGCGTAGTCGAGTACTTCCCAAACAAACACAGCAACCTCATGTTAGAAGCAACACAGAATGACAACAATGGCAGTTAAAGACTCATTTAGCTCATTGGAAAATCAAGTTATGGTCAATAAACACCCCATATCATATGGGTCTTCCTTAATTTAATTTCACAGAGTCAATTTCTGCGCCTGTGATCCTCGGGATAACCCTGAGTTCGTACATGACTGATTAACAATGCACTAACAGATGTCTTCTTTGTGTCGATACGACGTGTGTGTGTGTGTATGCGTTCGAGAGGGGGGTGGGTAGGTATACTGGTGTGTGCGTGTGAGTGTGTTCGTCTCATCCTTTTGAAAGGAAATCCCATTATAATCCAGATTGAATGCTGAGGGCAGTCAATGTCAAACTAGTAACCTCTTCAGAATCTCCAGGTTTGGGCATTTTGAATGAAAGTAAAGCCAGATCTGAAAGCAAAAACGAGGCTAAGGACACAATAGCGGCTTAATTGGATGAAGTTCAAATACATCACACTCCAAATGGGTGTAATTGATTTAGCACATCATAATCACCAATTTTGTATGTAAATCATCGCAGTGATTAGAGCAATTATATTCCTAGGCTTTTCTTACTCGAGTGTCTTGTTACGACTTTCTGCGTAGATCAATAAACTCGGTTAGGGAGACCGTAGCAGAGATGCACCGCTGCAAGTTAGTTTGGTGTTGAATAACGATGTTATGGCAATCTTTCCCTGTAAATTGTGTGAATTTCTTGTATTGATTAAAGGACGAACAACGGCAAGAGCAACCAGGCTAATCCATCAGCGCGGACACATGGGGGTTTCTACATGCAGGATGGGGCGAACAAAAGGATTTCAGTGCTTATGTAACACCCGTATGGGCCTGAACTACGATAGAATCTGCATGGAGTTAAAATTCCAAAATTCCACAGAGCTGCAAGCATGTGCTTAGAAAACAGCTTACGGATTAAAATGATTTTTTCTACAGAGGACAGAGTTACTCAACTACACATGTAAGATTAAAAATGCTCTCAGGAAGACTTTTAATAGCTTCAAAAGGCCGAGTAATATAACATATGTGCTATTAAACCAGCTGATACTGATAAAATGTTCTCTCCTGAATCATTTGCAAAAATCTGACAGCCTTGTCGATTAATAATAAAAAGTGCCGTATGAAGTCCTAAAAAAGTAAGGATTTACTAGAAACCTATGGTTCATTCTCCCTATAAGCAAGTGGGGTTTTAGTTAAACGTCTAATATAGTGTCTTATTAGAAGCTTGAGATATTTTCACATTTTATTCTTTGACATAAAATACAACAGTAATACTAAATCGAACAAGGTTTAAGACTAGTCCTAGATTAAAATAAATGTTAGAGCTGTCTAAACTGGAAAAAGCTTGCACTGAGATAACTTAAAATACATTATTGTCATTGTTTGGTCTTAAAATGCTCACAGATCATGCATTTTTGTTTCTAAAAATTCTTAAATGTCTTAAATTAGCAAAGGTCTAGTCCTGGCTTAATCTAATCCCTATCCAGGAAACCAGCCCAGTTGATAACAAGTGGCTAAATGCTACTATAGAGTTTGTTGGGGGCAATAAACGTCGTCATGTCGTCACATCATCAACCTGTTTTTGGTGTGATGTTGAAGTCACGTGACCCTGGTGTAGTAGCTGTGTACTTACAGTATGACGAAATATTTAGGCTTCCAAAATTCATAAATGATTATCACGATGCACGAAACCTGTGTGAGTCATCTGTCGGCCACAGAGCTTATTTGCCGCAATAATCCAAAAGTCAATGTAAAAATCCCATTTGGTTTTTGTCAAGGGTGATGCTAGCCTAAATACGAGGCTAATTCCTCACTGCAGCGCTCCATTTAACACATTCATTTACTCCAATTAATATTAAAAAACTAATTTAATCGTGCCCCCTGATCGACAGTTTTTAACAACAGAGCAACAGAAAGAAACACAATAGTGGGGGTCAAAGTTGAAAACGCTTTTGTTCCTGTTTTGTAAGCCGCTTTGGATAAAAGCATCTGCTAAACGCATTAATGTGAATGTAAATGAGAACCATTAACTGGACTTGGTGCGGGACACTGAGATGTGCACACATTAACAATTTCAACAATACAGCCGATACGTACACTGTGAACAATGCTTGGATGAGTATTCATTTTTATTAAACTGTATTATGTACAGATCAGCATTATGGCCACAGCTGACCCTTCCCTGTAGATATAGGCATCAGTGCAAACCATTAAAAAAAAAACCTATATTGGTCGACCACTAGTATATAGTGCACATGGGACACACCGGCCTCATTACTCAGTATTGCAGCGCTAAGCACACGAGAGAGGGGCGGAGGGATGAAGATTACAGATTATTAACACGAAACACAGACTAATCAGTTCAACAGAAAATCCCCTGAACCACAAGAAGAACCACGGAAATGAGAAGAAGAAAGAGAAACGACAGAAGGAGAAAGATTAGTTGAAGAATTAGCAGAATGTTTGCAAAGAGAAAGGGAAGAAAAAGAAAGAAAGAAAGAAAGCTCGGCAGCTATTGAGACAAAAAGAGAATCGTTTCAGTGGAACAAAACAGCAATTATTCTGTTGTTATGCTGTTGACAGTCTTCATAAGCAGTCATGTGTGGATGCATCCAGTAATGTGCCGAAGAAGGCAGCGCAAAAGAGAGCGAGAGGGAGTGTTTCTGGCATTGATGAACTCTACCCGTGTTCGTGCACGCTTGCGGAGTGTGAAGGACCGACCACGGTGTTGATTTGGTGAAAATGAGCCAAAATGCTTCAAGACATCCCTGCTTGATGCAGCGGCACATCTGCTCAGCGATCACGAAGCCTGCTGAAATCATGCCTTAGTCTGCTGAACCAAGACACTGTCATTAATATCTTTTGTCTGAGATGAAGACTATTAAAACCTCGTAGATTACAGGCTACTACTAACTAGCTATTCATTGCAGACTCCTTTATTTAAAGTGACAGTGCGCTTATTACAGGTTCGGTCCCACTCATAATGCATGCATTAACCTTTAGACCTGCTTCTCTTATATAAAGTACTCAAGCGGTAATGCTATGGCACTTTAATATGTACCACGGTGCTGAATGATTACAATATTCCACAGAATTTATATCAGTCAGCTATTTCAACTATGGCACAGTTAGAAAAAGTACAGAGTGCATATAAAGGACATATAGTTCTGGATTCAAGTCATTTAAATGCTCACGTATTTTCTGTATTTGAGTCATGTTAACACATTTCAGTTAATTATGGAGGTGACATGTGTCTAGCATATTGTGGGTTCGCATGTTTTGTTTTGGAAATACTCAAATTTGACCTTGGTGTGATCTGAAGATAAAAAAAGTGTTCGGTTTTGTGGTCTGCGTGGTATAAATAAATGCTGCTGGTGATTTAAAGAAATCATGTCATGTACAGTAAGTCAAATATGACAAGGCTTTGCAGTTTTGCATGATGCAATCTCTTTTTTTTACATTAGTTACTACCACTATGGTTAGAGGTAATTGTTAAAAACAGAATACAGGCTTGACTTCAGTTACACGTTCATACAGATAGATTTCGAGACTCACATGTCTAAATAAGCACGGCTTTCAATCCCAAACACTGACAGTCTGTACACTAGTGAAGCACTGAAATTTTGGAAATGGTTTTGGAAGGCTGAAATCATTGACTTTACTGTAACCTGTTAGTGACTTCTTCATGTTACAATAAATGTCATGAAATGACAATAACCCGTTTAAATGTTTAATGTATAACAACAAATTAGATTAGAAACTTAATTTAACTCAATTAACTAGAAACTTTACTATTAAAAAGTTGAAATCTGAAATCTGCCTTGTGTGCATTTTTGAGTTAACTAAATTTGATTAATATATGAATTATTAAATAAACTTAATTTTCAGTTTCAGCTTTCACTGAGTGAAAATTTTATAATAATTTTGGTGCAGTACTGGTGTTATGGTGTTCTTGGAAGTAGCATGAAGCACCCATAAAAACCAGGGCACATCAGTTCTAGTACAATAAAATAAATCAGGTGTAGAAACAAGAGAAATTGCTAATAAACTCAGAAACAACAAATAACACATTGAATTAAACATGACATTTGACAACATGCTTTGTTTTATTTACAATTTTGAAAAATTATTACTTTATTTTTTAATTTACTTTATTATTACTTTATTTTTATAAAATTATTATTAACAACCTGGCAACCCTCAAACATGAGATCTGCACTGGTAAATTTTCCCCTAAATATGGAAAAACAAGTTTTATTTTGTACGGTAGCTAACGGTCCACATCAGTGTAACAACAGGACACATCTCCCTCTCAGACAGATCCATTTTTGCACTCTAAATGACTTCTTCCTTTTAAGGGACTCAACTTTTTTAACTGCAGTAGCACACATCGGCTGCACCGACAGGTGGAGAGAGTCAAACGCTGACACACCAAAGCTCACGTCTGATTCAGAGGTTTGAAATAACAAGATCTCTTTGGCTCTAATGCTGCCTAATTACTTCCACGAGAAGTGCCATTTTATCATGAACGAATGAGCTTGAAAAAACACCAGGAGCCACCGGCCATGTAAGAATGCAAACTATTCCTAATGCAGGAGCCTTACAGAGCAGCCGATCGAGCAATACAGCTCTTCATCTGAGAGGCTGTACATGTAACATGGATATGAATTTACATGCACATTAAATGCATAAATGAAAGTCTATATTGCAACTCACTTTTAATTGCATTTTAAACACGTACTTTGGTTCTTAATTAGTCAAGTGATCATTTTAAACCATCTGATGTGGTTTCCACTAAAGTGGACAGCAATTTTAACCATTGAAGGTATGATATTACATCAAAACTACCATGGGTGATGACCTTTGACCTCGCACCATAATTCTATTTGACAGTCATCTGGCAAATCTCTATGTACTTGTTCAATAATTATTCTTTAGGTGTCTATTTTAATAATCTATTTTACATAAGCCTCTCAAAATACATGAATTTAAATATCTATCTATCTATAACTGAGTTCTGGTAGATTAGGACACATTTGGCAGGGGTGTAGAGATGACTGGAAATATCTATCTATATATGTGTGTGTATGAGAGAGAGAGAGAGAGAGAATCTCCTTAAACTACAGTAGTTTAAAGTAGTTTTAAATGTACAGTCTCATCTGCAAGAAACAGAAAAGTAACAAGTCAACTCGGCGCAAAAGCACGTTAAAGTGTTTGAGGACTAACTGCGCGCATCCTAAATGACCAGCAGTCTTTTGTGTTGTGCTCTCTTTGGTTGGTTAATCTGTGTTAAACTGGTTCGCTGTGAGCGCTCAGCTGTGCAAAGATCCAACAGCAAACAACAAATGAAACATCAAACGCTGAATGTATCGTCGCCGTGACGTCACAACCATATATTCGTCTTACCTTCCGCAGTTCACAGCGTTCCGTCACTCTACCTGCCTCAGAAACACTTCAGCACAACCTGCAGTTGGTTGATGTGTGTCAAACATGGAAAAGTCCGGTCCGCTCGCGGCTCCTGTCAGGACTCTGGTTTGTGCTGTTATTCCCAGAGCATCGAAACTTCCCGGTGAAGCAGCCGCCAGGACGCGAGACGCGCAGCGCAACACGTGGATGACAGACAGACAGACTGACTGACACACACTGAACCTGAAAGTCATTTCTCACGGGAATGAAACTGAGGCTGGGAGCGGTGCTGATACACCTTATACAGAGCCACAGCGACACCCATCGGTCAGAGATCGGTTTGCAAGTTCACTCACGGGCTTGAGAATATCCATCCATCCATCATCTTCTTCTTGAGCTTATCTTAAATAATATACTTATCTATCTGTCTATATCTCCAATTGTGTCTATTTATCAGAAATTATATCTATCTATCTAGCTAGTTGTGTCTACCCATCCATCCGTCTGTCTCTGTCTTTCTGTCTATCCAGTTGTCTTATCTATCTGTTGTCTGTCTGTGTCTGTATTGTCTGTCGGTCCAGCCATCTCGGTTTATCTATCTGTCCGTCCGTCCATCCATCTGTCTTTTTCTATATATCTGTCTGTTGTCTGTCTGTCCATCCGTCTCTATCTATCTATCTATCTATCTATCTATCTAGCTGTGTCTATCCATCCATCTCTATCTATCTATCCATCTATCTATCCAGTTGTCTGTCTGTCCATCTCTATCTATCTGTCTATCCATCCATCTCTATCTATCTATCCAGTTGTCTCTGTCCATCTCTATCTAGTTGTATCTATCTATATATCTATCCAGTTGTCTCTCTATCTATCTATCTCTCTGTCCAGTTGTCGGTCTGTCCATCTCTATCTAGTTGTCTGTCTGTCCATCCATCCATCTATCTATATATCTATCTCTTGTTTCTCAGTCTAGCTGTCTCTATCTATCTGTTGTCTGTCCATCTATCATTTTTTTATCTATCTATCAATCTATCTATAGCACTACCGAACTCTTCGAATGTTCCTTGTCTGTTTGATCGTGTCAAATTGATCTTTATCTCACATCTGTACATGTAACAAACTACTACATTTACTGTAAACATTACTTTGTTGTAAAGCTGCTTTGCAATATGTATCATGAAAAGCGCTTTACAAATAAATTTGAATTGAATCTATCCAGTTGTCTGTCTGTCCATCCATCCATCCGTCTATATATCTATCACTTGTTTATCAGTCCAGTTGTCTCTATCTATCTGTTGTCTGTCTGTCCATCCGTCTCCATCTATCTATCTAGTTGTGTATATCCATCCATCTCTGTCTATTTATCCAGTTGTCTGTCTGTCCATCTCTATCCATCTATCTATCTATCTATCTACACATAAATAGAAAACCATACAAGCCATCACTCTGTCCTATTATCTATCAATTTATCTCTGTCTATCTGGCTGCCTGTATAATAGAAAACTAAGCTTCCTAAGCCCAAATATAAACATTATGCAATGAGGATTTGAGAGTCACTCTAAAATGTATTAGAGTGCAATGGACAGTTTATGTTCAGAGAAAGCACAAAGCCATCGGAATCGACTTGGCAATTTCCTTCTGAATGCATACGCTATAAAGAAGGCACATGAATGGAGAGATGTTTTCAGAAAGAAATGTTTTATTAGACTGCAGAGATATATTTTTTAATAATTCAGGCAAATGTGCAAAGAGTCCAATATTGAATCGATCACATTGCAATCGCTTTTATCATAGTCATACCTAAAGAAAACATAATACAAAGTAGTTTGCGTTAGCAAGGTAAAATATTAGTTTGAAACTAATAATCTTACAAATAATCATTGCAATGAAAATATAAATCAATTTGTTGTTCAAGATACAAAACCATCTGTGCATTACGTGTGCAAAATCTCACATCCTAAAATATTTTAGTAAGAAATACAAACATTAGGAAATTCAATGTCATACAAATATCGTGGACAGATTTTTCTTTTGAATGGAAATTTCTTTTAAGGCAGTAATTAAATGTTACAATCTTCAAACATCTTTCAAGTGACTGACCTTCTGAAGTCAACACACGTCAAGAGAACAAAAGCACTTTAAAATGTTGCATAAAAGATGGAAATTTTAAGGACACTTTAAAGAAATGTCTCTGATTAATTCTAGTGGTCATCACCCTACAGCTAACACAATACACATATCAGACGGCATCACCTTGGGCTAAATAAGAAATGGTTTAATCATCATGTGTCTACGAGGGCTCCTTCAGGTCCTGTGCTCAGACCATCTGAATCAAGCCCTTGTTTTCTAAAAAGTCAAATCAGATTCACCCCTCTGGCTTTTTGTACAAAATTAGAGCATGAAAGTTTAATTATTAGACAAATGTGTCCTCTAATGGACATAATTAGAGATGAAGGCTCTACTGATGAAGATAAAAGAGAAATTTAATTTGACTGGAAACTTTACTTCTAAGGTGCTTCTCATGGAAGCTTGGTTCCACCACAGAATAAAAATAACTTCTCCCATATCAGACTTTTTCTTATAATTATGTATTTATATCATAATTGTCATAACCGTAGTTCTGGCTTCTTTTTTTCAAAATTCTAGCTTGTTTTTCATTTTACGATTTTGAGTGTATATCTTACAATTTAGTTTCTATCTTGCAGCTCTGAGCTTATATCTCGCAGGTTTGACTTTTTCTCACAACTGCAAGAAAACAAAACAGAATTGTACAATAAAAATGAGCTATTATTACAGTTTTTATACTGTGGTGCAAATAAGCTTCCATGGTTTCTTGCTGACTGTTTAAAGACTAAAAGCTACCTTTGAAAATGCTCTATTTATAATTGGCCACAGTTGCTTGCAAATTATTGTCAAGATGTTCAAAACATCATATTGAGATATTCCCGTATACATGTACACAGCATTCATGTGCATTTGAATGTGGCCACCATTCAAATATCTATTAGTATTATATAAAAACAAAGAAACTTATCTACACTGGGGACAAATTTCACCTTTTTGATTTTTTTGCGGTAAAACATGGCACGGATTTGAGCTACAGCATTCACGGCAACTCCTTAGAAGTTTGAAAATACCACAGCTGAACTGATACAAAACAACTCGACTGTCACCCTCTCCCTAAAGACAAACGCACAGACGCACACGCCGCCTGGGCCCCGCAGATTTCCAGAGAATTCTTTAGAGAACAGCGATAACGAGCAAGAGGAACAGCTTTCATAGGTGCTTTCATCATCGACCGCACCTGGTGGAGTTGGCAGCTGTCTCCCACCCCCTCCAAAACACACCCAGTCTTGAGTACTACCCTCACACACACAGACACATACATAAACAAACACACACACACTAACTGCATTGTCTTTGTACAGCTAACACTAGCTTTGAAGAGTTCACTGTGCGTTTTCTCTCTAGAGACTAAAGATGGGAATCTGATTCAGATTCTGACTCCTCAATGGCTCTGTTAATGGTCCTTTTAGTAATTCTGAAGCAGGATGGATAATGACTGGAAAACTACTGTACAGCATTCACTATTCTCTGAGGCCTGTTGTCAAATGATGAAATGAGATTTCAACAGTGACAAATTAGGAATAATTAGTTTTATGCATTCTCGGATAAAAAAAAAAACATCAGGTTCAGCTGTTTTCGCTTGATCTGATCCTTTATCTCACCTAAATTTATACTTTACTATGCATAAATGACAGCTATATTTATTTATTGAATTTCTAAATATTAAGTCATTTTAATACAACTTCCTTACAATCAAATTTGAATTGGATTCTGCATCCGAATTTAATCTTCATTGGGCAAAAAAAATATGAATTTTAGTGCATCGGACTAAAACTTGCCAACTTTGCTATTAACTCAAAAATTACAATAGCTTTTTTCCCACCTTGTTGCACAATCAACAATAATAAATAATTGTTCATAAATAAATTTCCCACTATGTTTTGATTTCTTTTAATTGGATTTTTTCAATTAGCACAGGTTTTATATATCTTTTTGAAAACGACCTCAGTTTTTAAATTAATATTGCTAAAATGATCCACAGATAATGCTTCAGATCAGTGAGGCCTATGATCAGTCAGTTTCAAAAAGAGATACAAAATCTGTACTGATTGAAAGAAAACTAGTTGACAAATAGATTAAATCCTAGATTGGGTGAAAATATAGCATAATGAGAATATACAGCAGTTTTTTAAATGCTAGTCAATTTTGACAATTTTGGATGTTACAGCACAAGGATTAACATCCTGAATTCCTAAACGTAATCAAAGTCTGTAAAAAAGAAAAGGTTATAGCTGTCTTTTTAAATCATGGAAGTCGACAATTACACACTCAACTGCTGATTGCTGATTCTCACGCAAGCTAACAAAAATAAGATGCACGTTGATCATCATAACACCGCCAAAGGTAGTTCAAGGTGGCTCTGATATGTTCATCATCTTTGCATATTTTCTTGCAGTGTTTCTTCTGAATCCTTAGTGAAACGCAAACGTTCTAGAACCCTTAAAACGTTTCCCGCTGTGCGATTTCTTTAAACAAAACAACTGGTTCTGATTTGACTCCCAACTCTATTAGAGACGCATTAAGTCAATGCATGCATCTAAAACATATGTGGGCAGATACATGCGCACACAAACACACGCTCACACCTGGCCTTGAATGCATCCGTCATCTGTCTGCAAATCACTCCATAAGGTCTTTCCCTTTTCCACCAGATACCACATCTCTCTCCTTCTCCTCCCCCTCCTTCTGTTGTTCCCTCTCTAACTCCATCCCGTCGTCCTCCTCCACTTCCCCAGGGTTCGGCAGACTGCTGTCCTCCCCCAGAATACGGCACAGCTCTGCCAGTCGCTGCTGCATCTTGGGAATTCCAGAGAGCTGGGTCTCAAGCCGGAGCTTCTCGTCCTGCAGGGAAATACGTGTGGAGGCGTCCAGCTTTTCGAAGAGCCAGCCACCCTCGCCGTCAAACTGCAGCAGGTGAGAGTGGTACTTCCTGTCAATAGAGGAAGTTCAGGACAAGGTGTGTCATTTTGACTGATCTAAAAGTAACACAGAGACACTACTATAGAAACCTCTAGATAGAAGCTGTGCTGTGTCCCAATATGGACAAGTATTGCACTTCTAAAGTTATTTATTTATGTATGTATTTCTATGTCCACTTATAACGATAATCCAGGTTTCTTGCAACCATATCCTTGTATTTCAGGTTTTTTGCACCCTCTTGCGTACCCTTCAAATATAAACAATATTTGTAAAAAGTCTATATGCAAACATCTGGATAACAGCATAATTCACAGCTTCATTTAGCAAGTTAAAACCAACTGTGCAAAAATCGATTGGGTTTTGATACGGATATACCTCACTGTTCAAAAGTACAGGGTCATTAAGGTTTTTGACTCTTCTGCTCACCATTTGATCACAAATACAGTGAAAACCGTAAAATTGCGAAATATTATTACAAATTAAATTAACTGAATTCTATTTGAATACATTTTAAAATGTAATTTATTCCTGTGATGCAATGTTGAATTTTAGTCATGTTGAATGAAGTCATTTTAATGTGATTCAGAATTGGTGCATAAGAAACATTTCTTCTGATTATCGTGCTGAATAGTGCATCTTTTTTCTGGAAACCATGATACATTTGCTTCAGGGTTCTTTTATGAATAGAGCTTAAAAAAGGCATTTATTTCAAAACAGCAATATTTTACAACATAAGTCTTCACTGCCATATTTGATCAATTTAATGTGCCCTTGCTGAACGGCAGTGTTACTTTCTTTAAAAAAAAGAATGCACCGTCATACTGAGCACTAGAAACAATTCACTTGCTAACTTCCACACACCCTTTCTCCATAACCCAAAGGCATAACATGAGTCACCGTGGCTAGTTTTCCGAACATGGGCCGCTCCTCTGATTCTTTATTTTATCACAAAGACAGGTGTTTTCTCTCAGGGCACCTATTTGTGATTTTATGCTACAGTAGTGAGCACTTACAACAACCCATCAGTGCAGCTTTGTTGGATAACTAGTCTGGGTGGTCTGGGTGTTGTGAATATTACAGTACGTCTACATAGCACATCAAGCTTCTACATCAAAAAAGCAAGCAAAATCCTGTTTTCCATCATATGAACCCTTTAATCTTATGTGTTTATGATTCATGAAGCAATAAAGGAACTGCTCTTCATTTTCATACGATTGAAAACCCACCAGAGAGAAGGACGGTGTGTTATAGAGAGAAGCGCAATCCCAGCATCCTTTGCAGCTTCAAAGATTTTGCCCTCCACATCAATACTCACAGCACTCGTGCACTCATCCAGGAGCGCGTATTGAGGCCTGTTAGAGATAAACCAGAGATTTATCAGCTTTAAACACACAAGTTGTTGGGGACTTTTAAAGCAGACTTAAAAGCAGTAGTTGGCAGTTGAATTGTTTAATTTTTTATATTCTGACTTGGGTTTTTTTCCCTTCCCCATTAATAAATATCTCAGTGGTTCTACAATAATCTCCCCTAAAGCAGCTGCTCGCTTCAAATGCAAAGTGAGCTGTATAGATTCCAAAAACACCCACTGAATCCGGTTAAATGCTAATAACGTTCAGTAATTGAATATTTATCACTTTAGTGGCTTTAAGGAAACCATGAGCAGCTTTCTAACATGTATCATAACCTACCATCTTCATAGTGTTATTATATTATTTTATTCTACCAATTATCTCAAGCAACTGAAAGATCATTACTGAAAAAATCCCAGTAACATCCCTGATTCTTAACTAGCATTAAATTGGATTTAAATAGATGTTAGTCTATGGTGTAAAAAAGCTACTTTCATTATATATTCCCCTGCCTCCTATCATCTGAAAGTGATACGTGTGTGTCATATTTAATAAAACGTCAGACTTACTTATGGTAAAACATCCTGGCCATGCCCATCCTCTGCTTCTCTCCTCCAGACAATACATCCTTCCAGTCGCTCACTGCATCCCAACCTGACAGTATTTAATACTGATTAAATATGTATGTTTACTACCAACGCAGTTTTGCTTATTCCATGATACTGAATCCTTTAAACATGCATTATTAATTATATGCTATTAATATTATATCAATAAAAATCTGTTAGTTCAAAACTTTACATCCAGTACAGTAAATGTGCTGCGCTTGCTTTTATCCCACAACACTGGTGAGAATAAACAATTTATCAGATTGTGTACACTACTGTTCAAAAGTTTAAGGTCGATAAGATTTTTCATGTTTTTGAATTAGTCTCTTATAATATTTTTTTCAACTGTAATTTATTCATAGCTGCAAAGCTGAATTTTCAGCATCATTACTCCAGTCTTCAGTGTCACATGTTTCTTCAGAAATCTTTCTAATATGCTGATTTGCTGCTCAAGAAACGTATTATTATATGCATTGGAATATTACGTTCTGCTGCTCAATATGTTACATGATACATTTTTAGGATACTTCATACATTTATTTATTTTAAATCTTTGGTAAAATTATGCATATATTTACTGTTGCTTTTGAGCAATTTAATGCAATTCCGTCAAATAAATATATTAAATATTTTCCAAATCAATCTTACTGACCATAAATTTGGAACGGTAATTAGAGTGTATTTCATTCTGAACTGACACACGTTCTGATTTTCCTGAGTTAGGCATGTTCCTGGGTTAACATATTTTGTTGACCCTGGAACAACATTTTATTCCAAAATTTTAGTTTTGA
>JAUMHP010000055.1:2504384-2522319 GCA_032361065.1 Enteromius trimaculatus | reverse complement strand
TATAAACTGGTTCTTCAAATCTGATTGGCTAATCACAATGTTGTTCCAGGGTCAACAAAGATGCTGACCCAGGGACACGCCTAACTCAGCGAAATCAGGTTCTGCCTGAAGGCGGCCACATAGCTGCAGTACTTGTTTTCAATCTCACAACTGAAAAAGGTTTTTTATATGATATGTTCCCATCCCGTGATTGAAGAGAATATCTGAAGATGTTCCTGTGACGTTTCTCACCTCCTTCTCTCTCCAGGATGTAACAGAGGTTCACAGTTTTGAGGATGTCCTCCAGCTGCCGGTCAGTGATGTCCTTCTCCTGCATCTCCTGAAGAGAGTGAGGATAGATGACCTGATCTCTCAGCGTTCCCACCGACATATAAGGCCTGAAAAGAGAAGAAAACAATAATGAATCCAGAATCCTGGGATTTAATCGTCTAGTTCTCTTTGTTCCTGATGAGTTCAAAGGAAACTTAAGTCCACATCTTTTTTTGTGGATTAAAATAGCAGGATCCTGTTGATGAAAGGATATAACTTCTGAATAACACTCATATCTCTCACTGTGTATGTAATGATTTATTCACTGTATGTCTGGTTTGATCTATTTATCCATCTATCCTCCGTTTCACATTTTGCATTAATAATTCTCATGAAGCTAAGGCAAAACGGGTGAAGTGTTTAAAAATGCAGTCTACTCAAAATCATTAGGCACATCTTGTAAAAAGCAGTTGAAAGTCTTATTCAATCTTTTTTCTCTTTAACGGTCCTGATATACAGAGACATTCAGTGAACCGCAAGCGGGCCAAATGACAAGCAGCTGCTGCATCGCAATAATGTTGGACACATCCCGTTGTGTGATCATGAGCACGAAGCGATGCTGTACTCCTGTTGGGTTTGTAATGAAGCTGACATGAACGCAGTCACAGGAGCACCATATGCGCTGACTGCTTTTGGATTGTGCTCCTCTTTTTAATCAGCACACTCATCAGCGCTAATTAACCTGGCACGGCGTGGGAAATGGAAATAAACACATGCACGCACACCCACGTCTCTGCCTCTAATTGATCTTAATTCTTAAACAAAATCCAGCAGACTGCATCTCAGTGCTGGGTCCTGAACCTGCACGATGAGAAATCAACAGCCTTCTACAATCATGACCTGATCTGTACACTTTTGGCACGCAAGATAAAGATGAGCATACTACAATGACAAAACACATCAAAGATGCCCGGATGACATATTGGTTTTCAAATTGTGTGCTCATGCAATATTTTTTTAATCTTTTCTGTTTGTTTATTTGATTCTTTTGCAAATAATAAAAATAAATGCCAGGACGAAGCTGCTATTCCAAAAATTTATTTTAAGGGACTAACTTTTGCCAGATGTTAACTTTAACATAAAGAGACCTGTGGTATCAATAAACAATTTTATTACATTTGTAGTTTTTCCTAACACTGATATACTCTTTTGCAGAAAAACAAAAAAATTTTTTTTATTTTATTTTAATTATTTTTTTTTTTTGTCTTTGTTTAGATAAAATATATATATATATATATATATATATATTTGTATTTTCTCTAAAATGTTTTTTTCCCAAATTACTAGGTTTTAACATTATATTGTATTATCCAAATTAAACGCAATTATAACAATTGGTATTATTTATCCAAATTATTTGGTCCTCCTAATTCTGATTTAAAGAGTAATTAAATTTTTTACAGTATTACTGAATGTTTAAACTATCCAATTGATTACATCCTTGAGTTTAAACTGTGAAATGCATGTTACATTTTACTAAATAATGAGGTTACGTTTTCACTTTTACATTTTAATTTTATGTATCCGTCTTAAAATAATATAAAAATATTATATAAAATTATATTAAAAAACTTTTTAAATAATTTAGAATAATAACATGAATAAAAATATTAAATTAAACACTATTCACTGAACCAGATTTTTAAATTTCACTGAAATTTTGCTTCTCAAGTTTAAAATGCTTCAACAGCAACTTGAAAATGCATTACCATTATTTTGATATTCATGAATATTCCTTCATTTTACCTTTTATTTTAATATGATACATCCCAGATACATCTAGACCTACTTACTACACACTTCAAAGCATATACCTACTACTCACCAGTAAAGTGCTTATTTTTAGTGCATACTTTTTAGGTCGCAAAATGCAGTCAGTACCTTTGAGGTATGTAAAACATGTGCTCGGGTGATGGCTTGTAAAGCACTCCACTGTAGACGGGCCAGAGGCCACTCAGGATTCTGAACAGAGAGCTTTTTCCACAACCGTTGGGGCCCGTGATCAGCAGATGCATGCCTTCATCGACCTGGAGGAAAAAGACCCAACATCCCCCAACATGTTACTGAAGACACACGAACGAACATACATGCAGTGGATCGCGCAACACCCCCACAGAGACAGAGAGAAAGATGCACAGAGGGACAAACCACGGGAAACGCTAAATGTGTTTACAAATTCAGTAAAGCCACAGGGTTAAAAGGAGCCACTGTGATGGGAAACGCTTGATGGTTTTCAAAGGCCTCTCTGCAGCACAACATACTGAGAAAAACAGATCGCTCCCTCTCTACACCCTGTCATTACGCTGAAGCCATCCATTCACCAGACACACATAAATACACCAGCACGGCTTCCTGCTAGAGCGTCAATTACTATTAAAAGACCTTCAACACAACACCAAACCAATGTGAATCATCCGGGTTCAAAACATCTGGAAGCGGCGTTAATGATAACACTAAGTATAGAGGCAAGCTGGTCGAGTGACTTCAGTCTATTCTGATGGCTGTCTGGCACCTAAGTGCAGATTTAACCAGAGAATGAATCTTAAAGGAACAGTTCATCCAAAAATGTAACAACCTCGAAGCAACGGCACATTCCATCTAGCCTGCGTGATCATCATAGTCTACCGTGCTTTCTTCCTCTAGGCTTGGCTGCTTTTGGCTGCAAAAGCGATCTGGGAAAGTATTGTGGGTAATATTCATCGTGTCATGAGCTCACCGCATGACTGCGACATCAGGGCCATGAGAGGGTATTAGCAGCATGCCGCCCCTGCAAATCGAGGCGCTGTTGTGGAAACCCTAAGAGCACACCAACACGCAACCGGCATATAATCAGCACATTGTCCGGGGCAGACCAGAGGGGGGGGTCACACTGTGGTACTCATGACCCATTTCTCAGAATTTAGCAGGAAACATGAATTAATCATAAGGGAGCAGATACTCAATCCAGACTCAAGAAATGTACGCACAAAAACATGTGCTGCATTTAGAACTAGTGCATTCAAGACAAGAGACTCTGAAATAGTACATTTAACAAATTTAACATATTATAATAATTGTGTGTAAGTTACGTACTGATGTGCGCAGGAATTGTGAGCCAATTGTCCCATGGATTCACAACAGGTGCATGCATACTAATCAGTCTACATTATTATAAATGTATAGATTTAAGGTCACTGTGTTAATTGATTTCTAATAAATACATGTATATTAGAAGTTATATTTTTATAATATACAAATTATTTTAAATTACATTTTATTTTATAGAAAGATTAAATACAGTATACTATATCAATTATATATACAAATAGCATTATAGTATTTCAATATTTTATATTATGTTTTTAGTTTTATATTTTCATTTTGGTTAAATTTTGGTTTTCATTATTCAGTTTGTGTGTTTTGTCATTTTTAGTAGCTTCTGTTTTTAATTATGCATTTTAGATTAGATTAGACTCAACTTTATTGTCATTGTGCAGAGAACAAGTACATAGCCAATGAAATGCAGTTAGCATCCATCCAGAAAATAAATATGTGTATATACATCACACTATATGGGAACTAGTGCATCTATGAGGTAGTATCGTAGAGCCCTGCTCAATTAAAAACTGTGAATACAATGTAAGTTGCAAGGGAAGTATAACAGAAGGTGCAATATATAGTCAGGTGTATAGGGTCATACATACTGTATAAGGCTCATCATGACCACAGCGCAAATGTCATCAGGAGATAGAAAGGTGCAAGGTGATGTGCAAAAATATAGACGTGTAGGAACCTTTTTTTTTTTTTTGGGTAGGGCTCAGCGCCTGAAATTGGAATTCAGTAGACTGACAGCTGAGGGAAAGAAACTGTTTCTGAGTCTACTGGTGCGACAGCGAAGTGTCCTAACTCCGTCCCGATAGGAGAAGAGTGAACAGTTTATGGTTGGGGTGAGAGGAGTCTTTGGTGATACTTCTCGCTCTCTTTAGCCAGTGTTTGTGGTAAATGTCTTTGATAGAAGGTAGCCCAGAACCAATGATTTAGGGCTTTCTGGTCTGAAACAATGCAGTTCTCATACCACACTGTGATGCAGTTCGTCAGAACACTTTTAACAACAGTGCAGCTGTAAAATATGTTGTTTCGTTAGATTTTTTAATTTTAGGGTTTTTCTAAATTCTAAATAAAAATTGCTGCCTTGGAACCTACATGAAATCTACTTATCTTTAATATTTAATTATTTTAGATAATGTTTATTTTATTTCAAGTAACAAAAATGCTTTTTTAATAGTTTTATTTAAATATAACATTAACTATGATATAAATTATTTGTATTTTTTTAATCCACAGGTCTACAAAACTGCAAAAAGCTGAAAATATATTAAACCTGTTTGAGAAATGTGACCGGTTTAAGTGTAATTTTCCTTAAATATTAACCTGATGCTAAAAAAAACACCTACACATGTCCACGTTGTCAGTCAACTATTGATGTATCAGCTCTGCAGGCGTTATCTAAAACATGTGCATAATAAACAGCCGTAGTGAGAATATATCAAAGGAAAATCTCTGCACTTATCTTGCTAGCTTTAAAGTTTACAGCTTCAAGTCCTGCAAACATGCTTTTTTTTGTACAGAATAACTGACTATATCTCTCACCGGCTCACAGGCGGGGAAACCAAATTCAAATATTCCATAAAGATAAGCTAATGTATGATAACGGGTGATGCAAGCAAAAATTGCCACAGTAATGAGCAAAATACATAAATACAAATTCTCCACGGGGGTCTCATAATATATCTTCTCCTTTAAACCCACTTTAAGCTGTCAAAAGGTCAGGCACTGATTAGCAATGCTGTATTATCAGTGAAGTACTCTCAGAACTAGGCTAGAGAAATAAGACCAGATAACAGCCTCGTTGACATATTCACACTTCACATGCACATAAATCATGCAGAGAACAGCATGTTGCATCAGACCACTGACTCATTTACTCTGCATGAGCACAAGATATTGCAGCAGAGCGATAGAAATAATTTAATATACAGTCTCCTTAGCTGGAAGACGGAGAGCGGTTTTAGTTGGATGTAACAAGTACGCAATGCCTACTACACCCGCATGCCAATTTTGCACTGGTAAAACTAGATTAAAAATTAAAAATGACTCTAGAAGGGTTTAAGACGGGAATTTACCTTTATGTTCAGGCTGGAAACCACCACATCTCCTGTAGGGGTTATTATGGGGAGGTTTTCACATTTAATGCCCTGTTCCACATCAATCACTTTACCTAAACAAACACACACAGACGCGACGAGACAGTTACTTCATGAAAATGTTCAGTATAGTATATAAACATACTTGATTACCATTTAGTATGTACTTAGTATACACTACTAGAATCTGATATGTTTCTTATTCTCACTAAGGCTGCATTTAATTGATCATAAATCATTATATTTCTATTTGGCTATATTTTAAAATGTCATTTATTTCTGTGATCAAAGCTGTCACTTTTGATCAATTTTAACGTGTGCTTGCTAAATTCTTATTATTTTTTTTTTAAATCAATTTTTTTTCACACTCTTGGAAGACTCAAATACCGAAAAACATACAAATCAAAATCACAGTTTAAATTGCTACTAGTTTACGAGCCACAAACTTACTGAAGCTGTAGATAGCTCACTATTCCAAACATACAATTAATAAAGCTGATCAGACCTCTGATCTGGAGCGGTCCCTCCACTCTCATGCCATGTTTTATCTTCCCAGCTGCCCCTGTCTCTTCTGGTTTCGCCTCTGAGGCCGAGCGACGATACACTCCGACACGCACATCCTCAAACACCTCGAACATCTCATAAACACGAGCCGTATATCCAGCCAGTTCTGTTACCTGTGACGAGATCAGTATGTTTTAGCCACACTCACACAAGAAACCCTGTATAAGCAACACCTTTGACTGAAATTACGGGGTAAGGAAATAGCAGGGAACGATCTACTGGTAGCTGAAATGCACAGTGTTTAGGTTTTCCACATTTACGTGACAAAAGATGATATATGAGCAGCTCGTAGGCAGTGTATTTATATTGTACATTCTTCAATTTCAGATTTATCTCCCCCTAAAACATAAAAGCAAACTGCAAACAACTTATTAAGGATTTGTTCTCAACGTAGTTCGTATTTATAATCAATCCTTAGTTTGTTCTTTTGCAGACAAAATTTGGTACTCCTTAATCTAGATTTGAAAGCACTTCACGAGTTCGCTCTTTCTCATTAATAAATAGTTTGATAGAATCAAGAAGAAGCAGATTTGGCATGCCGTACGGGAAGCGAGGCGGTTAGAGCGGCGAGCCCCGAACCCTGGTGGGCCGAGCCCTAGCGAGGGCAAGGGTTCGGCGCCCGGCTCAGCCTCCGACTGCCCCCCGGACGAGGACGTTTTGCTAGCAGGGCAGGGGGAGGGATTGCAAAAAGAGCGAGATACTGAAGGGTAGGAGACGGGTTTATTTATACTAGGTGAGGAGGCTGTGATTGGATGGGAGTGGCAGGAGATGATTAGGAAATTAGGAACAGCTGCGATTAATTCAAATTACCGCTCCTCCCGAAACTTTGTTGTTATCAAAACATGCACTTTTTGTGACGTTGAGTTGGTGAAATGCATCTCACCTCTTTGTAGGAGACCATGATCCTCTCCACCGCATCGGCTGCGGCGTTCAGAAGGTTCCTGGCAGTGGTGAAGGCCTGTGTGCGTTCACTCACCAAGTCCTCCTCCTTCATCTCAAGGGCTGCCTGTTTTACATCCTCTGAATCTGAATGGATGTCACAAGAACAAGACTAAGAGAAAAACATTTTTAAAAAATAGGTAGAATATTGAACACTTATAACTATTAACTACGATTTTACCCTCAATAAATTCATAATTTGCTGCTAATTAATAGTTAGTAAGGTAGTTGTTAAGTTTAGGATTAGGGTGTAGAAAAGGTCACGCAGAATAAGGCATTAATATGTGCTTGATTACTACTATTAAATCTAGCATATTGCAAGCTATTAAGCAACTAGTTAAGAGAACAAAAAACATAATAAATGTGACAGAGCAACAAACACATCTATCACATTTTAGTGATCTTGTTTTGAGGTATTATGGAGAGCAGTATGGGGTCAGTAAAAAATTTTTTTTATAAATAAATAAATAATAATAATGGAAAAATTTATACTAACAAGTCAACAGTGACAGTATAGAAATAAACAGTTTTACTAAATATTTTATTTTGTTTTATTTTTTTATTTTATTTTGTTCTTTTTAATATTTTATTCAGTAAATAAGCAGCTACTGTTTTAACACTGATAATAAGAAATGTTTATTTGGCATTAAATTAGAATGATTTCTCATGGATCATGTGAAGACTGAATTAGTCTTATAATCACAGGAATATAATTTTTTTATATATAAATACATTTTTAATTATACAACTATTTCACAATATGTTAAGCAAATAAATAAATGCAGCCTTGGTTGAGCATAAAAAAACTTTCAAAAACTTTTAAAAAAATCTTACTGACCCCAGACTTTGAATGCTACTATATAAGCGAACATAAGGTACAAAAAAAATTAAATTGTACCAAACTGTCTTCTTTAAGAACACTGTATCAACACGTGCTCAAGGACGTCCAAAGAAGTCTTGAACTGAGTCAAAACGCTACAGACACAGAGAGGAGAACAGGAACTACAGATAACCACGATTTTTAATCCATACCGTATTTAGAGTATCCGGTGGCGGTGATGATGGGCACGGCGACCATGACCAGGCCCGAGGCGCTCCAGAGATATTTCATCAGGAACTGTTCCAGCATGACATACCACAGCCTCTTGAACAGGATCAGGTTAATCTGTCCGGACAGCGCCGTGTAGCTCCGCTGCAGCTGCAGCATCTCGATCTGCGCAGGGCACAGACGCAGGCACGCAAGCACACACGCAGACACGCATACACACAGATACACAGACAACAAGATAGCATCAACACGCAAGCTCACACACGGGCTGGTTTCTAATAATAAAAATATCCAATCAGGCTTCTTGATTTAAGATAATATCATTTCATAACTATTGTATTAATAGAAAACATATTTTGAAGCATAACATCAGAGCGTATTAAAATCATCATGTAGGTTAAGGAGAGTTAAGTGCAGTGTGTGTAAGTGTAGGCCTCGGGGTCAAAGAGGCAATGCAGACTTAACTCCAGGGCCTTCTTTGTATTCAGACACATCACATGACCTCTCTCTATGAACACTTTGGTTCGGGAACATTTCCCATTGCAGGCATGGGGCACTGTTTGTTCAGCAGTGACATTTGCTTTGTCACTGAGACAAAATGACCTCAAACACCTGTTTTGCAATCTTAAAGGGATAATTCACCCATAAATAAAAAATTCTGTCATCATTTACTTACAAACCTACAGAATTTTTTTATTTCATAGAACACATAAAAACATTTGAAAACAGTTGTGTTGCTTAATATTTTTGTGAGAACACCGATTAATTTTTTTTTGAAGAAGAAGAATAGAATGTTAAATAAAAAAACATTTATTTGAAATATATGACATTATAAATTCTGCTTAAATTATAAATATATTATTTATTTATTTAATTAATTTTTACTATTGTTATCATTATTTATTTAACATTAAATTATGGAATTTACTTCAATTTAATGCATTCTTGCTAAAAAAAAAAGCATTAATTTCTTTCAAATTAAAGCCTGAAATTACACTTTTACGATGAATATTATTACTATTATTATTATTAAGCAAACCAATTATATTAATATAAACAATATATATTTTATATCATTATGTATTAATATAATATTATATACTTAATATAATGTTGCATAAGACAATATTATATTAGTTAAATCTGTTAAAAGAATAAGTATACTGCATTAATGTTTAATTAACCTCTTAAGCTAACACAAAATAAAATATAGGCCTAAAATAAATATAATTAATATAAACAATAATAATAAAATATTTTATAAATAAATAATAAAAAAAATTGTTTTATATTTTTTAATGTGGCTCACAAAATGAAAAATATAAAATTTAAAAAGCACCGCACAAAAATAGTGTTTAATATTTTAAATACTTTGAAGCTATAAGACAGCTTTGTGTGAGTTCTTCACTAAACAACTTCACCTTTTGTTGTTTTTTCGCAGTACGAAAAAGAGCAGCGTGAACATTCTGCTAAACATCTCCTTTCATGTGCCAAAGTCATGCACATTTGGAAAGACATGAGGGTGAGTAAATATTGTCAGAAAACGTACCTTGTGTCCTCCATAGAAGGCAATCTCCTCTGAATTGGCGATGATGCGTGAATGCATGTATCGCAGGTCGCCTTTCCTCCTGGCTTCTTCGGCCACCAGCTTACCAAAGCGGGGCGAGAACGCCCTCAGAATCTTGGCAGTAAGTGCCACCACAATGCCAGCTATGATGGAGGGCCATGTGGTGTTGGCACCTTTCGACTCGGCTGTTTTAATGAGCGTGTAACAGGTCACCACTACATCAAGGATAGGCTTGGTCAGGTTGGAGTACAGATGTGCCACAGAGCCAGCGAACATCACCACATCTTCAGTCAAAGACTGATCAGGGTTCGCCAACCTGCCATCCATGTTGCTTACACGGTAATACGTTTGATCACTGAAATACATCATGTAGGCATGGGTGACCAACCGGGTGCGAAATGCGAGGGTCAGCTGACCCTCCAGGTAACGGATGGCACTGTTCACAAACGTGGCGGGAATGGCGATGAGCAGCCATTTGGTCAATTCAACCACAAAAGCCCTGGGGTCTTTCTTCACAATGGTTTTCACTATTTGCCCATCCAAATTGGCTACATAGATGGAGAGAAAGGTGCGTGAAATGAGAGCTAGAGAGTGGAAACCGAGCAGCCCGAGTTCTTTGCAGAAAAGCCGAGGAAAGAGGATTTTCAAGAGACGAAGCAACCTCTCGAAAAATTCTCGGTTCACAGCTGGAGAGCTTTTCCTTTTCTTTGCAGCTTCCACTTCCTGGGGTTCTCCATTGGCGGTAACCGGGTCGGTGACCTTAACCTGTTTACTAGGACTTCCCTTGAGCTTGCCACATACATAAGGGGAAAGTTTCTTCGCCCCATACAGCGCGACAAGAAGGACGATGGTGTTCCTCACGAGGGGTTTCTTCAGCTTGGAGGGCAGTTTTGAGTACACAGACATTTTTCTTTGCAGCTTATCAATATCAAGATCATTCAAAATATAAGTTAAGGTTGCTCACGTACACAGCTATATGGACGTCTATTCGTGTAAACTAATATTCAGCAAACTAACAAGTAAATCTCAACAGCTTCAGAGACAGCAATGAGATTAAATGGAGAGCTCTACGTCATTGACCCTGCAATCTTACAAGTGTCTCCTTTAAGTTTCACAAAGAAATAAACTCAAATATTTCTCATTCTAACAAACAATCCCATGCCATGTAAGGCCTGTAACTGTATGTCAACAGTCTCATTTGTGTCTATATTTGTTTCTGCTTAGGAAGAGAAACATTGAGACAGTTGACACTGATGACAGATCACCTCTGTGAAATGTCTGTTTACACGACAGTTAAAAAGTCTTACATGTTAATACTTTGGAAGCAAACTAACGTCAAATATACGAAAGGTGGTAAATAAACAACAAGTTCTGACTTTAGAGGTAGTTCAAATGACAGCTAGCAAGTCAAGCTAACACACTTAACAGCAGGGTGACACACAAACTATATAAAAAACTATCTACACGTTTACACCTCCACCATATAGAATCAAACAGCATGTAAATATCAAATAAGTGTCGTTTGAGCCGCGCAGCTAACGCTGCTGGCTAATATCTTCACTACACTTCAACTTCCTCCGTCCAACTTTGCGTCTGTTTTGATCCACGTAAAGGTCATTTTCGCAGCAGATCGGGAAAGTGACAGACCCTTATCTTGACGAGCGCATGCAGTCCCTGTCATTTAACTCAATAAACGATACGAAAACGATATGAATACACGGTGAGTGTCTGAGTCCAGGCGTAAATCCATAAGGCTCACCGGGTTGAGTCCCAGTAAACTGCGCCGATAGGTGGAGTAAACACTCACGCCACATACTGTATTACACAAGTCACACACGACTGATGTCATCATCACTAGCTTTTTTCCCACTATTATTGGTGCTGTTAGTTTTATTGTGGCATGATATCGATCTATAAATTTCTTTACAGATACCACAATGTCGCCAAAGATGATGATGATGGATGGTTACTTACTCAGCTGCTGAAAAATATAACAATAGACACCATTACATAATGTGTATAATTGGGTTGATTAAAAGTTTGTAATGTTTGTAGTAGTATTTGTAGTTGAAAACATTACAATAGTCTGTGAGTACAATACTAGGCTACTTAATGTTCACAGGCTGAGTAAAGTGTTCAAAGCACAGTTCAGTGGAATGATAAACTCTCATTAACTTTCATTTGTTAAGCAGTTTTGTGTTAATCTGCTTCTCCCATTTGCTCTTTTTACTTTTACTATCACTGTATATGGACTAATACACTCAACATTTCTCAAATGTTACAATATTCACTGATACATTTAACATGCAGTGGTATGAAACGACTGGATGCTTATTTCCTAGTGAACTGTTGTGTTCTTGTGTCTTTTTATTCATATTGGGACTTCGATTATTATTATTATTATTATTATTATTATTAAACGTTACAACAACAACAAAAACAGGACACAAATACAAATCCTTTAAGAAAAAAATAAGTGGATTAACCATATTTTTGTATAACCAAACTACTGTAACCATGGTTCATTTGTGGATACCATGTTTTATTCACCTTAGGAGGACACATAGGTTCAACTGGTTTTAATCTACCATTAAATCTGTTGCCTTCATATTTAAGGACTTTGGTTTCCAAAGTCTTGTTATGATTTTAAATGATGTAGAATTTAGTACAGATGCTATGATATAACCCCACCAATTCCCAGAGATTATTAAATTGTCCCTAGCAATAATTTTACAATGAAGTGTGTTTTCTGCCATTATGTCCCCACCAATGCCAAAATCAAACCTACACCAGGCCAGGCCGTGTTAAATAATACAGACGACTGCATATGACCAAAAACACTTTATTAAAAACAAACTTTGTACAGTCTTGATTTTTCATTAGATTTTTTTTAATAGAGATATAAAATGTTGAAAACCAAAGAGAAAACAGCAAATTAGCCTATATACAGTTGGAAAGGTTTCTTCCAAAAGTGATAAAACACAGAAACGGCAAACAAAGAGGTTTTGGGTAAGGATTTTTAAAATTGAAACTGGGGAAATTAAATCCTAAATAGTGTCTAAAACATTTAGGGAACAACTTTAAAACATTGTAACATTTGGTACCACGAAAGCAAAACATATGACAAACTTCATTAGTTTTGCTCGGTTTGAATCAACGGCTCTTTAATCAAAAATAAAAGGCTTTTATCCTTCATATTCGTCATCCATTAGATTGCAGAGATAAAATCCTGTTTCACGTGAATGTGACATGATCTTTTAAAACATTTGAAATAGATAACACGTCCTCAGCAAGGTTTTACAAGCATCATAAACATTCTGCAACCTTCTCAGCCATCAACACTGTTTTTATAAAATAGAAAAAAAAAAAGAAAAAAAGGAAAAGAAAAGATTAGAGACACTTCCATGCATCAGTGGTATTGATTCAAACGGACAGACCACAATCAAAGCAGCTTTCAGTGTAGTCCTGAGACAAGCACGGCAGCATTTGGTGACAAAGTATCTGAGAAAGTTTAGATTGCTTCTTCAACTCTTAGTGTTATATTCTACAGATATATTCATGGTGAAGGCATCTGACATGTAGAAGCTTTTAAAGACCTACATCAAGTTGCCTACATAATGATAACACAGTGAACCAAATAAAAATCAGGGAATAGAGAAGGAGTAAAGAAGAACAGATACCCGCATGCATTGGTACATCAAGGTATTTTTTCTGAAGGGAGCACTAACACTAAGAAACATAGCAGACGACAGCTACTATATAGAGTGGATCAGCCAGCAATCCAAAAGCTTGTTTTATCAGCAGAAGCCTAATTCTTGATTTGATCTGGCTGTGAGAAACACGTCATTGTTTCTACAAGTCTTCCCCGCCACATTTGCTAGGCACAACGGTCAAAGATTGGCATCCTGGCATTAGTAGGCAACGCCACATTCTGAGTATCACAATTCAGATAAATTGTAAAGGAGGGTGCAGGAAAATTACTAGTCTTGGTAACGTCCTGATTCGGTTAATTAAACCTTTTCTGTTCATGCAATCTAATTACTGAAACATACAGTAAATATTGACATCTGCAGTCAGTCTGATAGGAAAAACAATGAACAATTGCAATTAAGGCGCTATACACAAGAAGCTGGTGATTCTTGCGACAAGCACTGCACCTGGCAGGACGCTTTGCGTGCATCTGCAGTGGATGGATCCAGAACCCCTTCAAAACAGAGAGCGGGGCTCCTCCTAGTGGTCAATGACATCGATTCCTGATCATATTAGGAGGAGTCTCAGGGAAACGTGTAACAAGACTCATATTTCACCCCAAAAATCAAAAGAAAAATATTGAAGCAATCTTTTCCCTATATTAAACAGGCATTTTTCTCTTGACCTTAAAAAAAATAGATTAAATACTAAATAATAATAATAATACTAGTTTCACAGTACTTTTAAAGGATCTTCTCTCTAAACATAATTAAGCCTATTTTAAGACCTATTATCATAATTTGGCATTTTGACCTGATTTTCGTGAAAACGAAGCACATTTCCCTCTCAGTTCTCATTATCATAATGCATCCGTTTGTTTTGCTTTTGAGCATTTGTCTATTTCTCATCACTCTTAGTGATCATGCACATTATATTGTAATCACAGTAATTCAATTCCTACACAGAAAGAATTCTTTTTTTAAATCCGCATAAATCAAAACAAATACTATGATGATCCATAAATCCGCTAATATGATTATTTTCCTCTCTTGCAGTAATGAGAAGTGCTTTTTCTAGTCATCAAACTGTCATGATACAGACTTTTTTCAGGCTCTGGTTTCTGATGCAAATCTGTTGAACAAAACAATTATTCTAAAACGTTTGGAGTGAAGTATGTTCATGACAGGTTTCATGAGATTCAACCTTTTATTCTGGTTTCATTTTTGTAGAAATGCAATTTCAATAATATATAAAATCTCATTCTTTATGACCGTGTATATTAATACTGGCATATAATTACAGCCTGAGGAAGAAAGCATTATAAATACGAGTGATACAGATAAAGATGTTGTTTGAGCCGCACAGCGACCTTTGTGCCATTCTTTTGTCATCATCCTGAATGAGCACACTTACACGCTGGACATACTAATAATGGATTTATACATTTCAGGAGTCCCTGACTCTATAACAGTCCAACAAAGTATAAGTTTTGGTTTGGTTCTTTTCTCCTAAATATTTTAAAATTGAGAAAATAATGAGAAAACCAAAACTCAAATGATTAATTTTGTCTAAACACAGTCTTCTTGATTATAATTTGCATAGAAATATTTCCATAAAACATTGAAAAGATCCTGATCCTGTTTCGAAGGGCCTTACATGTTCAGAACTACTTGTGGAGCGTTTCACAGGCTCTCACGAACAACAAGAACTCTGTATATATTTTGTGACAAATCCGTATCAAGACTGGAAATAGTTTGGTAGAAAGAACTCACATTGTTTACTGATAGGAATGTGCTGACATATCGCCAGAGATTGCTACTACTTTTGCTGATTAAAAGAGAAACTATTATGAGAGGTCTGCAGGAACCCAGAGATGATGTGAACCTAGAAGACAGCTTGATTTCATGCTGAAAAGGGTCTTGAGTACAAGTATACTTAGCATAAGTTAGTATAACGAGGATGCTAGACTGGTTTCTGTCAGAATTCTTCAACTCTAACTGCTGAAAGGAAGCAAAACGTCTTTTTTTAATATAGTCCATTTTGGCAGTCTGCCATTCTATACACGCGTAAGCTGGTGTTTGCTGTAGTCTCTTTGTGTCTGTGTGAGATTGTGTGTTTGCATGTCAGACCAGCGTGCCTGGAGTGGGTCTGTCATTACTGCTCTCTTTAAGTGTCAAGTCCTGCATCTTAGATGAGAAGGTATCTTGGTACAAAGAAAGCTCCACCGACCTATAAGTGACAAAAATAAGATGCCACAAAATCAGATAAGACTGAAGGAAATTAAATATGCATATAGAACAATGTATTACAATGTATAGAACAATGAGTTTCCACGAACACAAGCAGCTCAGCTAGTGTATTTATAACACTGGAAATAAAAGGAAATGTTTTTAAGATCAGCTTATTATGTTTTCTGAAGTGTCATGGGACACTCCAGACTGGAGTAATGTCGCTAAAAATTCAGCTCTGAATCAACGGAATAAATTACATTTTAAAAAAATAGAAAACAGTCATTTTAAATTGCAACAATATTTCAGAAATACTACCAATATTATACAATACTGTACTTTTAATAATGGCTTTGTGAGCATAAAAAAAAGGAATAAAGAACAGGAAGTATTTTTTAAATGTAACTCATTTCTGTGATGGCACCCTTCTTCAGTGTATTAAAATTAAAAACAGTTGTTTATTATTTATTAGTGTATTAAAATAGAAAACAGATATTTTAAATGTCAATAATATTTCAAAATAATATTTCAAATATTTAAATAAAAAAAATATTTATTATGTAAATTTAAAAAATACTGTTATTCATTCAAGTCTTTTCTGCTCACCAAGCCTGGAAAACTCATATATTCAACATTCTGAAATACTTTTTTCTATTTGAATATATTTTATAATATATTATTATTTTTTAGCATCATTACAGTGTCACATGATCTATCAAAAATCATTATAATATTTATATTTGCTGCTAAAAATATTAATTAAAAAATATTAATTGATTATTATGATGTTAAAAACAGCAGAGTAAAAATATTTTCAGGCTTCTTTAAGAATTGGAAACTTTAGAAGAACAACATTTATCTGAAATAGAAATCTTTTGTAACATAAGTCTTTATCATCACCTTTGATCAATTTAAACATTACAGTTTAAAGCATGCCTGCTAAATAAAAGTATTTTATTATATTGCTATAGTGTATAACGTCACATAAGCTGGTGGTGTATTATATACACACCCACACACACACACATACATTTTTGCATTTATATTACTTTTTTTTACTTTATGCTTGTTGATTGCAATGCAGTCTGCAATTACCTGCCATGTAGCGGGTGTCCATGAAAGGTGGCTGACTGGGGGATCTGTGGATAGGACGTGTCTGTTTGGAAGGACTGTGGCTGGTGTTTGAGCGGTGGATGGGGCTGTGAGTTGTGCAGAGAGGATGTGGTACGCCTGCGCTGAGTCTGAGTCCCCTCTTTACCCTTCCCTCCACTAGACGTTTGTCCCAGTGCGTTTCTCAGATACCAGTCTCTCAAGCCCTCCAGCGCCAGGGCCTTGTGCAGGCTGCGCGTGGGGTCGTCAGGGGTCGTGGGTGCGGAGGAGTCCAGAGGGTAATGGGGCGGTCTGTGGAGGTGGTCCATCTGCGTCGCATTAACAGTGGTACCATTGGAGGTGTTGGTTTCGTTGTAGGCGGAGAGCAGAATGGACTCTTGCTGGTGCTGCTGCAAGGGAACGAACGGGCCGCAGGATTTAGTGCGGGACACTTTGACCCTCCTTGGCTCGCCGGGTTTCCCTCTGAGCATTAGAGGGCTGTAGGCCGGAGGGCCGTTGCTCAGGATAAGCTGCTGCGATTGGGGAAAGCCATTCCTGTAGGGAGGCGGAGGAGCGCTGGGACCATCAGGCCACTGCCGGGCTTTTGCATTACTTTGCACCTGCAGTCTTTGTTGTTGCTGAGCTTGCATCTTCTGCTGCTTCCCCCACACATAATCCATGAGGATCTCACTGTAACCGACACCTCCGTTCGTTCCTCGACCTCCCGCAGCTGAGCGCACGCGGGCCAGTTCGGCGTGCCCATTCACCTGCCGCTCAGGGCTGCTCCGCTGCGCCTGTCTTAACGTTGCGTCCATGATGGCTTCTGAGCTCTTGTACGGGCCGTTCCGTACAGGCATGCCTGACCTTTGACCTCCGTCCTCCGCTGCGGTGCCGTGCCGGTCGAGTAACGTCTCGGAGCTATTGCTACGTCTGTGCCCTTGCTCATAGGACCCTGAGGACGACCCCTCCTGAGACTGCAGAGGCACCTGATGGGACACCTCGGGATTGTCTGACCACTGCTTCACAGCAGCAGTGCCGCTAGAGGATTCTGACCTGCACAAATAAACAATATAATTTATTACATTTATTCAATTTTAAAAATGTTTAGCAAAGATAAAAAAAAATTACATATTATTATGAAATATACGCATGCGTTTGTATTTTTAGATACTTAATAAATATACACAGCACACATACCTACATTATGCAAACTTTTATTTTGGATGCGATTCATTGCAATTAATCTTTTGACAGAACTATTTAATAAAACCATATTTATCGTTCACAAAAAGTGCAAACACATTTGGTGTATTTTATA
>JAUMHP010000055.1:2485659-2503842 GCA_032361065.1 Enteromius trimaculatus | reverse complement strand
AACCTGTATGACTTTCTTTGTTCTGTGGAACATAAGGAATGCTGGTAACCAAACTATTTCAGTTCTCAATGACTTCCATTGGACAAAAAATACAATGGGAGTCAGTGGAAACCAACGTTCTTCCAAATATCATCTTTTGTGTTGTACAAAACAAAGAAATGCAAACGTGGCGAGGGTGAACAAATAAAAAAAACAGACTTTCCACTGTTGGACGGACTCTCCCTTTAAGTTACCCAAGTGATGCACTGATCAAATGACAGGCACACAATGCATCAGTGTATATGCTGATAGCAGTGTCTCCTAGCACTGCGGCACAACAAGCCGCTCTGTATGTGTAATTAAATTGAGTAGGAAATAATAGGGCTTTACACTTAACCTCCTTAGACATCCATTACTTCATTACACATTATTGCAAATAAGTAATTTAATCAAAATGTTTGTGCCATTATCAATTCAGGGCTTTTAACTACAGTATAAACCATTAGCCTAGTGTCTACTCTGCATTGATCTGAGCCAGCATTCCAGCTGATGTGTGCAGTATTGTAACATGTGTCTGTGCATGTGTGTTTTGCTCATGTGTAACCTGATGTGCACTCCTGCTATTCCATTGCGAGACAGGAGCGGAGTTGCCGGGACACTTCTACCTTCCAGATTCGACACACTTCTTGGAAGAGAGTGACTCGGGCTGGGAAAAAAATACTAGATAAGTTAACAAACCTGGATTGTAGTTTTTTGCAGTAGTTTTAAATGACAAATAAGTGCTGCATATACTGCAGTGCAGCTATACTGTAACAGTTCATTGTTTTTTAGCATTATTTAGCACTACATTTAGCATTACAATGTAGCATTACATCACTTCACCAATGGATCCAAAGGGTGCTGTCAAAATGAGAGTCCAAACTGAGGATAACAACATCACTCCAGGTCCATCAATTATCGCAATGTTTGTCCTGTGGATGATTGTGATGTTTTTATCAGCTGTTTGGACTCTCATTCTGACGGCACCCATTCACTACAGAGCATCCATTGGTGAGTGATGTAATGCTGCATTTCTCCAAATCTGTTATGATGAAGAAACAAACTCAGCTACATCTTAGACGGCCTGATGGTGAGTAAATGTTCAGCAAAATTTCATTTTAGGGTGAACTATTCTTTTACTCCTTAAACGTCTTTGAGTGGTACGGAGCCTTTATTCTAGAATCAGGTTTTAATTACAAACCACTTAAACTGTGTTTTTCATTTAAATGAGGTGATTTCAGGCCAGTTAATCGATGCAGATTCATCATAAAGTGAAAAAACAGCTGTTCCTACTTTCTCATGCTGAGCATTAAAGTAAATTGTGCTGAGTGTGTACCTGGCTGAGCTGGCCACAGAGTTGCGGCGTGTTTTCATCTCATAATAGATCTCCACAGGGGAGAGTTTTCGAGAAAACCTGTTGTCTGGGCTCCCCGAGACCAGCCGGGGCTGTGAGGGCGACAGGCTGTCAGAGACGTCTTCTGATGGGGAGAGAGAGACTTGTGAGATTGAGACAGAAGCATGCTTTCTACTTCACAGAGATGAGGTACACTACACACTTCAAAGTAGTTTATATGCCCTCCAAGACTGTACTTGGTTGATCAAAAATACAATAAAAATATAGTAATAATATTGTAAACTGTTTTCAATACAACTTCTTTCTATTTGAATAAATTACAAAATATGATTTACTTCTGTGATGCAGAGCTGAATTTTCTTCGGTGTCACATGATCCTTTAGAAATCGTTCTAATGTCCTGATTTGTTGCTCAAGAAACACATTTCTTATTGTGATCATTACTGAAAACACTTAGTGGAACCACAAGTCTTTTTAAACTACTGAAAGTTCAAAGAAACAACATTTATTGAAACGGAAATATTTACTGTCACTTTTAATCATTGTAATATGTCCTTTCTGAATAAAATGAAATTCTTAACATAATAAAGGAGATTTTATAATTTCATTGCATTAAATAAAACCCACCAAGTGTGATCCGTGCTCAAATGCTACACAAGCTACATTTGTGCTATATTTCTTTATAAATATATATATTTTTTTAAATAAATAGATTGAAGGAAATAGATTTTGGGACCACTGAACATACACAAGTTCTTTTAAAAGAGGGTCATTGTGTATAAATTACAGCAAATTTCATAGTTATAATGCCACAACTTCAGGAACTAAGGACAATCAGTGACTTAACTATATAATTTATATTATATTATAAATATTTTATTTTTTATTTAACTATTAATGGCATGTAATGATCTTTACATTATTTTAAAATATATGAAAACAGAATTGCTAAAAAAAAAAGTCCTAATATTACTGTTTTTGCCCTATTTTTGTTATTTGCATTGATGCTTTGTCAAATGTTGTGTATAAAAAAAAAAATTACAGTATGCCAATAAAACACAACACTGCTTGATCAAAAATTGAGAGAGCGTGAGAGCGAATGTGTGAGAATCAAAAATGCCATAGGGAGGGGATTAGTTCAGTGAGTGTTAATAACAGGCTTCTGACTCATTGATGTGAAGACTCTAATGACCCCCGCGGGGTCTCTCCGTCCATTCAACTCATCCTGCCATTGTAATAGTGCTTCTTATCTCAGTCTCTCAAATTCATTATCCTGCTAATGTTATGCACTGATCCGTCCCATAACTCACCAGTGTCCTGATTGGTGGAATCAGATGTGGAGCTGCTATCTGACTTCACCGTGTTATCTGAGGACATAAACATTTACCCATTATGCAAATCAACTGATACACACATTACACGAGGTTACATAAACACACTGTATTGGCTTCATGCTGCTGATAATGGATGAGGTTACATTATGTCATCATAAGTATTAGATGCACAAAACTGTCTCTGGAAGTAAATCTGACAAAAAGATTTTCTCAAACCCAAAGGCAATGTTTTTTTTAGTTTTTTATTTCTATAATTATATGCACTTCTAAAATTGTGGAAATACTTATTCATTATTTTAAAAATTTTAAGTAATATACATATATATTTATATTTAAATATATATATATATATATATAGATATATATTTACTGAAAAATGTTAAAGAAAAAAATTATATATAATATATATAAAAATAAAGATTTTTTTTCTTTTATTTTTACTATTTAAAGGTTTAAAGTTTGAACAATTATTTAAAAATGCAATACATTTGAGTAGTAGTATTACACATATAAGCCTATAGTTTGTCTAGTGCTGTTTTAGTACCATGGATATCATTTATATATTTATTTTAGTACTTTGTGTCATTTCTATTACATTTTTGTTTAAATATGTATATTTAGCTTTTAAATCAATTCATTTTTTATTTAAGTCTTAGTTTTATTTATTTTAGCACATCAAGTCAAACTAATTGAAATGGATAAATCATGGTAGTTTATGAGAAACTAGCTGTCGAGAACCATCATTTCAGACTGGGACTTTGGAGAATGGATCATGAATCATTCAATTCGCTAAATCTTTCGTCAACCTGCTCCGAAGTTCCAATCTGAACAATCCGATCTGACTCACAATCTCTGACCTGAGATTTTTGTAACCTTCTGATCGAAACCAAATGATTTGTGATCCATGCTCTGTAGTCCTGACCTTAAAAATGATTCATACATGCACATATATTTTACTGTTCAATCCAACTAGGGACAATTTAGTAGTCACTGGTTACTGGTAGGGACATGACTGTAGCATCCTGTAAATTCTATGCCCTTGGTTTTAGTTTTAGTTATAATAACCCTGTTTTAGCTCCAGACAGCTACGTAAATTTATTTGTGTTTATTTTTCACTGAAGCTGCATCATCATTATAGTAATAATGGCCGGAAACATGCTGGTTCCTCAACGCTTCCTGTTACACAACCAACACGTCTCACGTGTCTCATTCAAGGCGGACTGTTTTCCATGTTTGCACATGAGAAAACTTTCTCTTCTAAATATATACCACATACACATGCAAACACATTTAAGCGTTCCCACGGTCCAGATCCAGACCACCAGCTTGATACCAAATTGGTCAGATCCACTGTCTTCATCCTGTCTCTATTTACCAAAGACCAAGTCACACGAGTGTTATCACTACATGTGAAGAATCTTTGTGAGCTTTAATCAATGTTATCCTGAATCTGATCTCTATAACCTTTGTTTAGTTTGACCTGCTGACCTCAGGGTAAAGGCGGTTATCTTACATTATATTCACTTTACAACTGGGTTGCTCGGTTTGACCATGGACTAAAACACTGCTTAGAGCTGAAACAAACATGGATTTTTCAATTAGTTGAGTAGCTAGTATAAACGATACATTGACACGAGTGCTTAACAGGTTTAATGGACACAAAATAACCATTAAACATAACTGCTCAAAAGTTTGGGAATATAAAAAGAAGTACTTTATTTAATAATAAATAATAATACATTCTATTTATAAAGCACTTTATATTTGAAACAAATCTCAAAGTGCTACAAATTTCATTTGCCCCAAAAGCTCTAATAAAAAGGTAAGTTTTAAGACCAGATTTAAAAATATCAACAGCCTGATTTTTTTACAGTCTGAGTATTTAACAGGGATGCATTAAATTGATCAAAAGTAGAGTATAGTGACAGTAAAGATATTCAGGATGTTATAAAGATTTGTATTTCCAAATAATTTCAACATTGGTAATAATAATAATAATAATAATATTTCTTTAGAAAATCATCATTTTAGAGTGATTTCTGAAGGATCATGTGAGACTGAACAATGAGTAAAGATGCTGAAAATTCTGGTTTGCATCACAGAAATAAATTACATTATACAATTAATTCAAATAGAAAGTACTCATTTTAAATTCTAATAATATTTAACGTTTTTAATAATATTACTGTATTTTTTATAAGTACATGCAGCCTTGGTGAGCATAAGAGACATCTTTTAAAAAAATCTTTTAGACAGTAGTGCATACTGTATACATAATAAAAGAAATTTGGCCATGAAACGGTGTTTAGTTTATCTCAATAGTCTTGAAACCCACCTGTGTGGCATCCTCTATGAACCGCTCGTTTGCTGTGTGGAGGATGCTGTTCTGAGTCGACGTGCCTGCGGAGGGCGCCGCTGAACAGAGTTTTCTTTGTCTTGCGCTGAGAGACGTCCTCTTCCTGAGCCAACACAAACATTCAATAACTTATTATATTTATCTATCCTGCATCCGATATCCCATTGTGGTCACCCATATCATCTCAAATGCACACACCTCATTTTTGGTGTTATGTTTGGAGCCGCTGCGGGACAGACCGGCCCTGCGCCGCACATGAGGGAGCTTCTCTCCGGTTTCGAGAGGATATTCATGAGGAACTTCTCCCGTCAATTCCTGACAAAATTAATGAAGCGCAAACATGAATAAGGCGATTTTTCCTTTAAAAAATATTTCATTTGTACATTTTAATATCTTTAAAGCAGACATATACACTTTTCTAGAAAACGGTTTATAATCATCTGCTTAGGTTTTCACAAAAAAGTCCTAGAAAAATTGGGTTTTGGACAATATTAGCCCTAGACTTTTGAAGGGCAGTGTAAATTGTCATGCTTAAAGTCATTGCCCACTAGAGCGCGGATCGGGCAGCATTTATCTGTCCGAGCCCGGCCCGTGTCCGACAGAGCAGTAACCGAACCCGAGCCCGACAGGTATTAAGATATTTATGTCCAAACCCGATCCCAGCCCAATCTAATTTTTTTTCATACTAATGACAAGAAACTGTAGGAAGGCGTTCGGAAATGTCAACAGATGAGAGCATCAGCGCACACGGGACAAAAAGCTCCGTTATAACACATTCGTGCTGATGTGACCGAGCCCGACCCGAACCAGAGCATTCTTTGTAAATATCTGTCCGAACCCGGCCCAATCAGTGTGAATCATCTTTGGGCAATCCTTCAGGAGGCTTGGAGTAATACAAATACTAAATAATAATATACTGTAGTATAATACTAAATACAATAGACACTGTTGGGCATATATTAATGGGGTCTTGGTTGTAACGTTATTAGCAGCTCAGCTCTGTATTTAGAACGGAGTTTTGCGTTGTGAATGTTAAAGTATGTCAAATTATTTCAAAAGACAATCACAACCCCTCTTTTCTGTGATATGACTCAGACACCCATCTGAAGTAACACATGTTGTGCAAAACCAGCATTTCAGCAAGCCAAGCTCGTTGAGATACAAGTGTGAGCAAGGATTAGCTGGGCATGTGGCGGCATCTCTGCGACGTCACATGATCTGGCAGCTCAACGATGTGTGGTTCCAGTAACACCACGGAGAAATACAAAGTTCATCATGTCAACTTCTAGTTCTTTATATAGTTTATTATAGTATAGTACTTCACTAGATGCTGGTGTGTTTTTGGACACTGACCGCCTCCTGCAGACACACGCGTTTGAGTTCTGCTATTCGAGTGTTGAGCAGCGACTGAAGACTCCTCCGGCGCTCCTGCAGCTCCACCATCCGCTCCGCACGCTGCTTACTGTCCAGAGCGGCCTGGAGCTCTGTGAAAAACACACACACACGCCATGTTAAATCTTCTGTTTAGCAAGGCTGTACTTTTTTGATCAAAAACATAGTGAAAACAATCAAATTAAACAACACAACAAAAATAGCAGTTTTGCATTTGAATGCATTTTAAAAAGTAATTTATTGTTTGATGCAAAGTCTTCAGTGTCAGGGGATCATCATGTGATTTGCTGGTCAAGAAACATTTCTTTATATTATTAATGTTGAAATCAGTTGTGCTGCTTAATATTTTTGAGGAAACAGTGATACATTTTTGAGTAGAAAGTAAAAAAAAAAAGCATTTATTTAAAATACATTATAAATCATCTTCGACAACTGAATAACTGAATGCATCCTTGCTGAGTAAAAGTATGAATTTATTATTAAATTATCCCAGACGTTTGAACTGTAGTGTACAGGTTCTCATTTTAATAGCAATTAAAGATAATAATGATGATAATAATAATAATCATTTAAATAAATACAATTTTCCCCTATATTATATATCCAATATGTTTTGACTGTCAGGATAATTTGTTTAAAACTGGGATTTCAAGGGCTAAAAAAGTGTAATATGTGACCCTGGACAACAAAACCAGTCATAAGTGTTAATTTTCATTTATATGTGATCTGAAAGCTGAATAAATAAGCTTTCCATTGATGTATGATTTAGATGGATGGGGCAATATTTGACCGAGATACAACTATATGGAAATCTGGAA
This sequence comes from Enteromius trimaculatus, assembly GCA_032361065.1. Lineage (NCBI taxonomy): Eukaryota > Metazoa > Chordata > Actinopteri > Cypriniformes > Cyprinidae > Enteromius > Enteromius trimaculatus. The sequence continues at coordinate 2,496,571 of JAUMHP010000055.1, read as the reverse complement.
TCTGAGGGTACAAAAAAATTTTAATGCTGAGAAAATCACCTTTAAAGTTGCCCAAATTAGATCTTATCAATGCATATTACTAATCAAAAATTAGGTTTTAATATATTTTTTGTAAGAAATTGACTAAATACTTTCATGGAACATGGTCTTTACTTACTATCCTAAGGATTTGCTACAAACATACCCCAGCGACCTAAGACTGGTTTTGTGGTCCAGACATGCAAAACATTAACCTTAACCTTCCCTTTTTGAACAGCTATTGGCTTCTTTTTTTATATGCAAAATATTTAAAGATTTTAATAATTTCTAGTCCCTTTATGAAAATATCCTTCTCTTAGAAAGCTCCAAAATATCCCCACATTAAGGTTTTGTGAGGCCACAATACACAAAAACAAAACACACAAGCTTGTCAAGACTGACGATTTACAAAGTGCAGGTCTTATGTAGAAAGACAAGTTCTTATCAGCAAACAAACACACACAGACACATGGAGGTGCTCACCAGGGCCTGTTATCAGGTGACCTTTGACCTCCATGTCATATGTCTTTTGTGCCACCTCACTGCCTCCTGATTGTAAGTTTACCTACAGAGACGATGAAAAACAAACAAAGCACGACAATGACAAATCTTTCTGGCCGCAGACTCTACTACAACCAGACAAGCGTGTAAATAGTATGTTTCTTACCTTCTCACCTTTTGGTAACAGTCATATGTACTGCAGAGGTCTGGACTTGTGGCCATGAAGCAGATTTGCGGCCGGGTGATGCTGCCGTACTGAGACTGGCCTGAGGGGGGAGCCACTGTGCTGCTGCGCGGCGCTTCACAAACTCAATGCCCTGAAACATAAAACAAACCACATGACACACTGGAGACCATCCACACATAAGAGCTCTGATCTAGAGACAGGCTTTGAAGACAAAAATCTCAGACTGACTACAAAGTTGCACTTAATCTCACTGATAGGACAGGTGAGGTTTAGGAGAAACTGATTCATGAACTGGGAGAATGAAAATTAGATATAAACGAGAGCCTTTTTGACACAATTCTCAGTACAGAGCTATGAAAATGAAATGAATAGCAGCTCAGATCATTCGATCTTGGAGGAATTTGATGTGATATGTTATTTAGAATAAAAGAATAAAAGCTTATATCCATCTATCTATATGTATGCATGCATGTATATTTATATATATTTGGTCATGATAGCACTTTTTGAAATTCTGGAAACTGAATAAATGTAAAGTTTTTAGCAATGCATATTACTATTGAAAAAAGTTTATATATTTACATTTTATTTCTATGAAACATAATCTTTGGCATAAACAATGTATTGTCACCAATTGCTACAAACATACCTGTGCTACTTATGACTGATTTTGTGGGCCAGGGTCAAATATAATCACATCTTTTTATACAAACTTAAAAATTTGAATTGTTGTCTAAACTATAAATTGAATATTTCACTAAAACTGAAATATATAAAAATTGCATCTAAAAAAAACAAAATTAAATAAACAAGAACCAATTCAATGAAAATGCATTGAACTAAATAACACCTAATCTAAAAATAACATGATATATAAAAAATAAACTCCAACTCAAAATAATAACAAATACAATAAAAGTATATAAACAAATAACACTTCATAAATAGTAGGAACATATGTAAGATTTTATTTTTAGTTTATTTTCACTTTCAAGATCTCCGGTTGACCGAAGACACATTCACATTACAATGTGTTTTCCCCTTTTATATTCACATGGAACTGCTGTGGGAACTCCGGACAGGAAGTGGACCGCACCGTGCAGGAAGTGGCTCGTGAAGCAGGAAGCGAGTGTGGGAAACAGAAATGGGAGGCTCAGACTGACCTATAACAATAATGCCGGCAGAAACCCTCACACACAGAAACACTCTCCCGGAGTCATTTCCTAAAGACCAGCCGTAAACAAGGAGGCATGGACAACAAGGAGAAAGGTCGAAAAACCTCAAATACTGCAACTCACACGCTTTCCTGTCTGCAACCTAAATAAACGCAGAAAACCCAAATGTTTAGGTCTCGACGCCCAGTGCTGATCTATTCTTCTCCGTGCATCAGAAAGTAGTTATTATCTTGTCTGCATGAGACGGGCGGCTCTCCGGATGGCCCTATGATTGAAAAGCTGTGAATGATGGGTGTCTCTGAAAAATGCAGAAGGTTATAATTATAAAGAAAGATCAATAGTCCCATCTGAGTCATATGCGGCCTAACTCGGAGAAAAGAGCAGCAGATGAGTGAAGCACACGTCCAAATTAAAGAAAGCAAGGGAACAATGTGGCTATTGTATGCTGTCATGATCTAATCGTGCCCATCACACACACTCAAGGGTCAGGGGAGGACGAATAAAAGCAAGCGGGCCGATAACGTAACACAAATATGCACGTACGGCTAGAGCAAATACGGTGTCTATGCCTGTCTAGGTTTGCCCAGTGTTGGGTTTCAGCTAATGGAGTCACGCTGCTGTCAGTTTGAGCTTGATAAGGTCCCTGATCTTGAAGAATTGATGCGGTTGCCAGTTTCTAAGCATTTATCGTAGTGTTTAACTAAATCCTCAAATGTCTCGATTAAACCCTTTCACAATATTTATCCTTTCTAAGTTGGCCGTGAAGTTATTTCTTATAACAGCAGCACGATATATGTTGATCTCATGTTCGTTTTGAAGAGTTGTACTCGTTTCGAGAGTGGTTTTGTTTCTTTATTGGTGTTTGCTAAGGAAATAATCACTATTCCTATTGCTCAAACTCGGTGTTAGGCTCTTGTTTTCAACCGTTTTCAAACTCATCTCATAGATTTGTGCTGAATGAGGCAATCTAGAGACCAGAATTTTTTACTTGGGCCACCTAGCAACCACTCAGCGCCCTATAACCTACCAGAATCCTTAAAGCAGCCACGACTCACTATTACTTAGCATCATGGCAACAAGTTCTGCACAGCTAAACCTTGCACACGCTGTCTGGAAAATATCAAATATAGGATAAAATTGAGATTTCGCAAGCCAGCATTAATTTGGGACTATAAATATGCACCAGACAAGCTGTGCATGTGTGTGTGCGCGCGTGTGAGATTCACCAAATGTCATGACAAATGTTCTGCGGTCCTCACAAGGTTTGTATTATCACTCCAGTTCAGATGTTCACGATCTGTCCGTTTTTTAGTCTCCCCGCACGTGTTCCTCTAATCATTTCTATTATGTTCTCTGTAGAACTGTTGCCCAATCTGAAAAATGTAAAGAGGACGCATTGTACACGTTTGTGGCATTTTTGAATGTATTAAATTGACTAGGCTTAAACTAGTCCCAGACTAAAATGCATGTTTGAACTGCTTCTACTCAAAATATCTTGCTCTGACATATCTTAAAATGTTGTAAAAGATGCATTAATATCTTAATCTAACTAAGGCCTAGTCCTGGTTTAAACTAAGCCATGTTTGTGAAACTGGGCCATTGTGTTGATAAATAATAATCTTATTGCACTGAGTTGTGAAACCAAGATTCACAGCCCACTTTTAAGATGGAGGTACTGACACACAGATATCTCAAATATAATAGGTAGCACACAAATTAGGAATGCCTTTGGCACATCTCAAATGAGCCATTTTAATCTAGATGAAAAAAATATATATATATATATTTACTTTTTTTTTTTTTTTTTTATCAAATAAACATAACATTTTCATTTAAATTTATTGCTTTTTTAATCATTTTGAATAGTTTTATATTTACATTTTTATTACATTTTATGTGCGTTTAGTATATAGGTATAACAATTAAATACATACATACATATGTGCGTGTGTGTTATTACAGAAGATTATATTTTGAAAAGTCATAAGATACATAAAATGCTATTACAGACCGATCGACCTCCCTCAGCAAGATTCTCCTGACTGATCGCTGCAATCACGACCTTGATACTTCACAAAACATCAACAATTTCAAACTGAAACAGAATGGCAAGTTTTTTTTCCTCAGGGCTGCAGAATGCGCTTCTCTGGGGAGCACGGTTTGTACTGAATCTTTCCTTCTCGCAGAAAGCGCTTAAGAAGAGGGGTCAGCAGATTTTTCTGCTCCCTGGACTCGCTGCGACCTCTCTGATCCCGGCGGGATCTGACAGACGTGTTCTCTACTGTTCTGTGCCTGCGGTAATTAATCCCACACTAACGAGGAAGTGTGGACACAGCTGCATTTCCACATCACTGGACCGCACCAGAACCATTGTGCTTTCCTCACTGCAAAATGACATGCGGTCACACACTGTACGGGTCACACTAATGACAAATACAGTTGGCCAAGAAATAGAGAAATATCATAGAGTCTTGGGGTGTGCTTTTTGAATCCTTTCGGGCCTGTAAGTAACTACTCAGCAACCGCTCAGACTACAAACACTTTGGCTACAGCCTACAACAGTAGGTGAGTTTTGACAACAATCACGCTTTCTGCATAAAACACTAAATTATTTTTAGAATTATCTGCATCTTGAAATTATAAACAAACTGCTATTTTCTCCATTAATTAAAAACAAAGGTAGTGCACAGAAATCTAGTCCAGATAATAGTGCTAAATAAATGCATGTGTGGCATTGATCTTTTGTATGAGGGTCAATAGGGCCCAAATTGCATCAAATAAGGCTCTGAATGGCCTGGCACATGTAAGCTATAGGTTACGTTCATAGGTTAAGGGATAGTTCACCTAAAAAGGAAAATTCTGACATCATTTACTCCTATAAGTTGTATGATGTTAAGCACAAAAGACAATATTTTGAAAAATGGATATAATATAGCTGGTGGCCATTGACTTCCATAGTAGCAACTGCTTGGTTACAAACCCTCTTCAAAATATCTTCTTTTGCGTCACAGGAACAAGATTAGGGGTAGTAAATAATGACATAATGGGTATTTTTGTTTTAACTATTGCTTTAATGTTGTCTATTGCTCATATATAGCTTAGATGAAATAAAACAAACATACTATCAGACATAATCAAACATACAATCCTAAAAGGTTTGTGGTTTTTCATGAAGACTGCATTTCCCAAGATCCAAAATGGTCAAAACAGCCATTTCTCCTTTGAGGAAGACAGGAAATTTGGTAAACCAAGTATGTTATTTCTTTCTTGAGAGCTGCATAATTGATGGCCTTTAAATAAAAGGGCAACATACAAATTAAAGGTGAAGTGTGTGATTTCTGTGATCTGGCAACAAACGCTACTGCAAAAATAAGTTGCATTCCCTCTGTCTTCTATTTTCTGACTTGATGTATAGTTACAGCAAGAAGGAATTTGCAAATTGAATCTTCTGATTTAACTACTCAAGCTTTTTAAAGCATGAGTGGATTCTGATTCTGTTTTTATTGTAGGTCAGCTGAAAAAAACAATTCACTTTAAACAATTAAAATCCACTTAGTTCTCTCTTTATTTGATCTGGTGCACAAATTACCACAGCAGAACTCAAAAGCATGTTTCCTCAAGTGCATGTGGCATGTATGTAGTAAACTCACGCCACTTTGGTCTGACCGAATATATCTATGTTTAACCACCATCAAAAGTCTCTCTGAAACTAAATTCACTGTACAAGTGCCTTGAGAGACTGGGAGTTTCCTTTACAATGAACATCAAAACGCAGTGAAAAGAAAGCGAACCAACTTACGAACCCCATGAGGCTTGTAGTCATTCATCTCTGCTTTACTCATGCATGAATCAGGTCCTGGCCTTTACGCACAGGTCAGGTGACGCAGACGAACCTCTCAGTCATGCTGAACTATTGGCACAATTTATAAAGGAAACACGGGCCGTTTACTGCAAGGCTTGCATCACATGCCATGCAGCTACAACTAAGTTTCCTGGTCCTGAAACCAGTCCAAGGGCTCTCCCGAGGGTCCCCAAAGGAAACACTAGTTAGTTCACACCTTGATGCTCTTTGCTTCTCGCCATACCAGCACCTTAATGATATCCCATATCCTTCTCTTCCTCACCACTCTCAAAAATCATCTCCTCTCGGCAGACTGGGCGGAGGAGGACACACTTCCTCTGACTGGCAGCAACAACAGCTCCGGCTGAGAGGAGTCAGGACGGCTGCAGACAGCAGATGGCCCCAACATATGAACCAGCTCCCCCCACTTCACGATCTCAGTCCCGACCTAAAGCAAAGATCACACGTGAACAACCAGGAACGATGCAAAGATACTGGAGAGTTACAGAAGGTGACGGTATTTTGAGGTGCTGCGTCATTATTTTCTGCTGATTCAGAACCATCTGTGTCCGGACACTGCAATGCTTCTGGCTGCTAATTTCATAATGCAGCTTATAGCCTATGCACACTATTAAAACATATTGATTTAATACCTGGTAATACTTTCTTTGTTGCACATACTGCATATACTTACTATTATAATAACAATAAATTGTGCATTATTACGTGCAAGTAACTCTAAGCCAAAGCCTAACCCTAACTATATATTAAATGCATGTAGTTAGTTAATATTACTCAGTACTTAAATGTATAATTACACTATAACAAGGACACTTTCAAATAAAGTGAAACCTTAAACTTTAATTTAGCAAGGATTAATTAAACTGATCAAAAAAGTGGCAGTAAAGTAATAAATTATCCTATTCTCCTATTCATTTAAGACACTTGGGACAAAAATTAGCCGCACAACTCTTTTCAGTATTGCTACTAAATATGCAAATCAGCATATAAGAAGGAGAAAATTGTAATATGTGAAATCGACTTCCAGGGAATGATAAATATATATATATAAATAAATAGCTATAAAGTAGTTTTTGCATGTGCATCAAATTACATTTTTGGATCTGTTATGCCACAATAAATCATTCGATTAGATGCTTTCGTCACATTTAGGATTTATAGTGTATTTGTGTATGCTCTTCTTAAAGGATGTTTATTAGATGCACACACAAATATGTCGTTAAAACAGAAGAGAATGCTTTCCAGATGATGCATGTTTATCGACATAAACACAAACCAAAAACGAAGCTTGTTGGACACATAGAACAGGTGTGAGGGTAAACATGGTGTCCAAATTTAGTGTGAAGAGAGCCAAAGCGCTCATTGTGCTGGCACAATCACGACCAGATGCATTCATGCTCAAAGGTCACGTTCGGTCAGGAAGCGGGTTTTATCAGACTGCCGTTCAGCACAGTTCAAACATGCACCAACGTATTTCTTTCCATTTGCAAAGTCAGCAAATGTCCCGAGTCCACCCACAGCATCAATAGAAACTAGGGGGGGGGAGTTGGAGAAATGTAGCAGTACATCAGCTGCTTACTGTACCAATGGATCATCTGCAGTGAATGGGTGCCATCAGAATAAGCTGATAAAAGCATTACAATAATCCACAAGCAATCCACACACCATTCAAGTTCATCAAACATCTTGTGAAGTAAAAAGCTACATGTTTGTAAGAAGCGAATTTATTATCAAGGCATTTAACTTTAAACCATCGCTTCTGGCCAAAGTCCATAATCCATAATGCCTCCTCCAGTAAAAAAATCCATCCTGTTATCCTCTAACATTAAAATCAATTATTGCAAAATGTTTCACTTGTCTACAGTGCTTGATTTGTGCATATTCCTCTCCTGATTCAGACAACATGACTTTTTCACTGGAAAAAGCAATATTTTGGAAACAACGCTTTGAAGTTAAAAATGTCTTGATGGATGTGTTTCTTACAAAAACATAGCTTTTTACTTCACAAGACATTAACCAATCGACTACATTAGACTTATTTTGATGTTTTTATCAGCTGTTTGGACTCTAATTCTGACGGCACCCATTCACATTTCTCCCTATTGGATGGCCTGAGGGAGAAAACATTGTCAGTAAATATTAATTAGAAAGAAACAGCAGCAAGCCGGGTAAGTTTAATGGTTGTGATCACTTTAAGGAAAAGTGATCTTGATTAACAAAGCAAAAAAAATACATCTAAGAAAAAAATCCTAGAATTTTAGATTTAGCTGTGATTCATGCTGGTTGCCTGAAGGAGGGAAAAAAAACAAAACAAATACTAGCATCCTGGCTTCACTTTCCTGGATGTAATCCACCAGAGCACTGAACACGTTTTTCCAGCATGCTTGTAAAAGACAACAAACAACAAGTGCATCATGACAATTACATCCCCCACATGAAAACCTAATCATGGTGCTTTTGTTAGGCCACGGACGATAAGTGATGCTTTTATCTCACGTCAAAAGACCTCTATGCCCATAAAACTCTTTCAAGTCAGATGATGGGTAGGAAATGCTGTCCCATGGGGGATGGACCGCAACAACTACCTGTACATCTGGAAGACACATGCTGGACAAACATTCATCTGAGGGCATCTACAACATCCATCCATCCACCGCTGGGCGGCACGTTACAGCGAACCACACGGGAGGCTTCAACAACAAAAGCCCTGCCTCTGGAATCTGTTCCATATTGATCCACAGCCAAAACATCTTATTAAATAAGCATTCTAGATAACAGCACAAAGAAGACGGCCTTCAGAGGCTCGATTCTGGCAACGACGGTAAGCACTGCTCTGCTGCAGCACATAAAGACCACACAGGGATTGAGAATCCCTCTATCCCAACCATTAATAGTCTGAGTCAGGTTTTCAAAACAGTGATTCTGAACGCAGAAGCTGCTCGAAATCAGAACACTGTGTGTGCAGCAAAATTTTTTATAGGCTCTTGATGTCTGAAGAAAATTTACAGCTGTCTTTGAAGTCTTTGAACTCTGTGGTGAAAATTTGAGCAATGAATCAATGCAGGTTGAGCAGAGCATGTTAAAAATGATGACAACTACTTCAGCAACAAGTAGGGCACAGAAAACACAGAAATAAAGTCGAACGTTTCTAAAGAATTATTTTTAGATTGAATTACTAATTTAAATTAAATAAAAAATTAAAATGTAAATATATTTTTTTAAATGTAAAAAAAAAATATTTTAAATTATTATAATAAAAAAAAAATTAAATAAAAAATTACAATCTTCACTGTGATTTTAAAATAATTAAATTTAAATTACATTTAAAAAAATCCCAAATGCAATAAAAATTCAAACAAAAATAAACTAAAATGCAAAAATAAAAATTTATTCAAAATAATAATACAAACTGCAATATTTTATAATAAAATACACTGATTTTTAAAGGTTTCACGCATGTTTTTTAAACGCTTGAACAGCTCAGGTCGAACTTACAATGACCGTATATGGGATTTTCCACACAAATCATAAGATAAGATTTAAATAAATAAAAAAACTCCTACATTTTGGGCAGCCAGTCATATATGTAACAAAAACAAATTAATTACTTGGGTTTAGTGATTCAAGAAAATTTCATATTAAATCAAATCACTAAAATGTAAAGTACTAGTACTGCAATCTTAAATAAAACATTTATTTACAATATTTTGTCATTTCGCATTTATATATGTGCTTTAAAGAACATTACAGAGACAAAGTGAAGAGTGCAAATATATCCAGAAGGGGAAAAATGAAAGAGCATTGAAAGCATGAGATAATTATGAGCGGATTAGACCTCAAAGAGAAACACATGGGCTTTAAAGAGACCAGGCGCATTCAAGCAGCTGGAATCATATGGATGCAAATTGGAGCCTCATTTGAATATTCAAAGCCAATGGGAAGGATTTTGTATGTTTGTGTGTGTGTGTGTGTGATTGTGTGTTTGAAGGTGATCTCATCCCGTTTCAGATCAATGTTCCACTTATGACAAGTTTCGTTTCTCCACTATATCCGAGGCTCTTAATTTGTTGGTGGAAAGATTCAGACTATGATGGTGGTGAGTCAAAGAGCCAGTTGGTTCATAGTACACTCTGAGATCATTCTGGGTTGGGTTGTGCTGTAAGCGTCAGCACTTTTGTGTGCTGTACATATACACCCCACTCCTAAAAGTCACTCCACCCGGCAAAACACAAAACTGCAGAGAGAAATCATACTTTAATTGAGGTGCTGAATGGGTGCAAAGGTGGAAGCCGCCCTGTCCGGATATGCTACTGACAGAAATATGAATATGACTGATGTTTTCAATGTTAAGACACCTCATATCTCAATGTGCACAAGTTTAGTAACCTGTTAGTAGTTAAGAGCAGGACTAGCTGTTGGTCCAACTAATAGCAGATGAGTAGAGAGTCCTGGAAACCCATTTGACTAATTGTAAAAAATTGCACACTTCACCTTTAAAGTAGGCACGAGACAAAGTAATTGCATGAGCTATTGATGATCAAGCAAATACAGTATGTGAGTCAAAATATGCTTTTATCTTTAACCTATGATCATAAATGTTTAGCTGCTACTTAATCATAAGTTCAGCATTTTTTTGGAGTGAAATCAACTCTTCTATCACGCACTGACATTCCATGTTGCACAGTAATATGTGCACATAATAAGTGATACAATATACTAAAGTAGGCGTCTTCGGGAATGCCCCACATGGCATCACAATGAGATCACATTAAAGTTTGTTTCCTGGTGTCTGCATAAAATTTGATTTGCTTCCCTTCCTTTAAGTTCTTTGCGTTACTGTTCAAAAGTTTGGGTCAGTAAGATTTTGTACTTAAATAATACTCTAAAATCAAAGACATTTACAACGTTAGAAAAGATTATAAATAAGTGCTGTTCTTTTTAACTTATATTCATCGAAGAATTATAAATAATGTGGAAAAAGGTTTCAACAAAACATATTAAGCAGCACAACTTTTTGCAACACTGATAATAATAATAAACGTTTATACATGCGTATAAATATATATATAAATATATATATACACACTACCGCTCAAAAATTTGGGGTCAGTAAGATATTTAATGGTTTTTAAAGATGTTTCTTCTGCTCATCAAGGCTGCATTTATTAG
>JAUMHP010000055.1:2404361-2425600 GCA_032361065.1 Enteromius trimaculatus | reverse complement strand
TGTAAAATTGTTATCATGGTCACAGAGAAGTGTATCCAACTCTGGCTGTGCAGATTCTTAAAAAACACACACGAATGGTTTCCCTCTGATTTCCTCTGCTTTTAGCTTAAAAACAGGGTTTATAAAACCGCATCTGATTAGAAGCGTGTATAAAAGCCATTAATAGCAGAACGAGTCTCTGTAGAAACTTCACACTAATCCTGATAAGGGATGTGAAGATTGCAGTAAGAAACTTGATGATGCATTAATGTGATTGGCTGCTCTCTGGCAGAGAACAAGAACAATGTTCAGAGCTGGAAGGTCTTTGAATGTCAAAGGAAACATGACTGTCATCTGCTCGCATAAACCTCTGCTACTTCACCATGAAACTTGCATAGACTATCTGACATCAGCACATGACTAGAGATTTAACCAGAAAGAAAGTTGCAGTGTAGACCAATGGCACACATATCAAAAATGTTCACCTACTTCAACGTCAAAACTTAAGGTCAGATGCTGCCTCAGTATAATTTATTAAATTGTCTGGAAGTCGACTTCAAACATTAAGTAGCTTGTGTAGTTTCAATAAAGTTGAAATGATGTTGATGAGTTGATCGTTAAAACACTATTTTTGATTCGAATTGTTGCCGGTTAGTGATCCCTGTAAATCAAACATGCATCTTTTAGACTCTAAAGTTGAAGCTGGGTGTAATTTACTCCATGATCAAACACCAGTTTCACAGAAGAACACAAAAATCCCAGCAGGAAATGAAAGCCGAGCTGAACAGGATGTTCTCTTTTCTCTCCTGAGGACATTAAAAGCAGGTTCAGGAACATGTTTACTGCCACCTTTATCAAACGAACAGACGCACACTCACACATTAAAAAAAAAGGGAAACAAAACACAACTGTCCCTTTTGTTTCCGATGAACTACTACTGTAAACACCGACATACTGTCAGCTCCAAACGCCTGAGACATTTATCATTTAGAAACAACACTATTGTTCAAAAGTTTGCGTTTGGTAAGGATTTACCTCACTTATTATTATTTTCTATATGAATACATTTTAAAAAGATAATTTATTCCTGTGATGCAAAGCTGAATTTAACATTACTCCAGTGAAATCATTTAATACGCTTTATATAAAAATAATATTTTTGTGCAAGCTGTGATACATTACTTTCATTATTCTTTGATGAAAGTAGAACTCTTTTTAACATTACAAATGTCTTCACTGTCACTTTTGATCCATTTAATGCAGAATTTCTGAATAAAAGTATTAATTTCTTTAAACATCTGACTGCAAACTTTTAAATGATAGTGTATATTATTTGCATCAGTTCTTTGTAATTCAGTTTTTAAGTGCAGAATCTAAAATACATTTTTATGATTCATTTATTTATTTACAATTCAAAAGTCTCATACCTTTGGAGCCCACGACACGAGTGAGGTCTGAAACTAAAAGTAATCATATGTTTTACTATTCAGGCATGTTTTTCCCCCAACATGTCTAATAAATTCATATGGTGAGTGTTCACAAGTTAATATTATAGTGCTACTTTTTATACAACTGCATATTAAAAACACAAAATAGATGTTTAGCACTAAATCTACTCTATGTACATATATTCTTCTATATATTTATCAGAGGTCCAGATAATAAAAGAGGCTCTAAATGTCAGCGTCTGCTCCCGAAGTCTTTCTATACTGGTGTCACCTCTAGAAAAAATAAAAACGTCTCGAGGATCTCAGACTTCTACAGTACTGCGACTACTAAAGACTTTAGTATAACACCGCCCTCTACTGGCCGGTAATGGAGCGTGCGAGCAGGATTTGCAACGTAAAGCATAACTATCGTCCAGTTTGAAGACGTCACAAGTCTTCTTCCATGCTGAAGCTACTTCTACGACTGCTCGTTTTGGACGCTCCCGGGGAAACCGAGGACAGCAGGGGATCGGCGCCCCCTACGGGTGACAGAGCGCCACTGTCATCCATCAAAATATCCCCTAACCCCATATCTGCCATCAGGGCTGGATTGAAGACGGAGGCTGCGGGGTCGTCCAGCTCGGCAAAGCTGAGTGTCCCGAGGTCCAGAGGGCTGGTGACCGTCCCGCCCACTGAGGAGGTGGAAGAAGGTGGAGATAAGAACGAAGAGGGCGTGGTCTGGTTGAGGGACAGAAGGGTCTTGGAAAGGTCGTTGCTTGGGTTGTGATCCAGAGTTAAAGTCTGCGTCTGGGTCAGTGTGGAGTCAGATATCTGGGATGATGAGATGCCGTGGAGGCGAGCTTGCATTTCCAGCTCCTGTCGATCACACAGGCTTGATCATTAAACTGCATTTACATCCACATAGCACATGTCAAATCACAACTTAAAGAAATAGTTCAGCCAAAAATAACAATTCTGTCATCCTTTGCTCATCCTTGCGTAGTTCAAAACCTGTATTATTATTATTTTTTGGCTGAACTATTCATTTAAAGCTGCAGTCCGTAAGTTTTGGCTCTTTGTTGCCATCTCTGTTTGAAAAGCTGAAATTACAGCTGTTTGCAGAATTATCTATTTTGCATCACTCCGCAGCTTTATTAAAGATTTTTTGATTAAATTAATAATTTAATAATAATGAATAATTATTAATGTTAACATCAGCATTGCGTGGCTATGTGTATAGTGAGCATTAGCGTATAGTATATTTGAATTGCTGTAAAGTCTCTAATTGTCATACCATTCAAATTAAGATATTTTTTTTAACCCCAAAAGCAAACTATGCTCCCTTTTAATAGCTTGTATTAAAATAAAAATCTTGTGTAATCTCAGGCAAGCTGTAATCAGAAGCACATTCAAAACTAGGATATATTTTAAGATCATTCACATATGTGTCACATACACATAATCCTTTTTGGATTACGATCTGCCCTCAAAATGATACATTTAATTATTCTAGCTGCTGTGAGAAAAGACTATAAACCAATCCTCCACCTGCAGGATCTTCACAGCAGCCGGGACAACTGCTCTATGTTTATGGACATGACACAGTGCCATGCTCATATTTAGCACGAAAACCTTCTGTACTACTTAAAAGAGAAAACATTATAAGATAACCGTTGTGAATCTGGCTAGTACAGTGCGGTGATAGTTTTAAACACCGACTTGTTATGTACTTGCTCAAATATTGATTTTGGATTATTTATAACCAGCTTTAGGGAAACAACAATTAGGCACAATTTTATCAAGTTGCCAAAGTTCCAATTAGAGCCGAATAAAGGTCAGCTTAATGCTAATGAGTGCTGGTGTGATGAGGCAATTTGTCTGTTGTCTGATATGCACGGATACAGCAGTTTAGTAAGAACGGATACCAACAGATACTAGTGAATTAACACCAGAGCTCAATGTTTCTAGAATGTGTGATTAACTGCTAAGCCATAGCTCCAATTTATTTAAGTCAATTTTAAGAAGAGGATGCACATTTTTGGATAAATGATAAATAAAAAGTAAGTAAAAATGAAAACCTAAATGAAAAATAAAATTAATGTAAGATCAAATAAACCTAAATGACTCCTCACATTTGACATTTTCTGTAATATTCACTAAATTATATATATATATATATATATACATATATATAAACGTTTTTACTAAAACTAATACTATTAAAAACAATAGTTTTCATTAATTGAAATGTAGCTTAAATAAAATATAACTATTATATAAAAATGAGAAATTTTGCATTGGCAACTAACTGAAGTAAAAGTTACATTTTAAGCACTAATATTACCAAAACTAAAACTGCTCTAAAAATGTATTAAAGCTAAATAAGAGTAAAAACAAAAAGACCAAAACTAAAATAACAACTGAAAAGACTGAAACTGAAATTAATAAATGTATAAATCTTATATTAGTTATTATTATATATCTAATTGCAAATAATACATCTCTGGTGAAGGAAAAAATTCTGGAATGGATTTAAATATGGTTTTCTTTGGAAGTGTATGCGGCAGAATACCTGAATGCGCAGCAGCAGGCTGCGGTTAGCGTGTTCCAGTTTCCTCTGTCTCGTCTCCATCTCTTTTGACCTCTGCTGCTCCTTCTGTAGCTTACGGATGTAGTCGACGGACGCCTTTAGGATGGTGCCCTTGTTCCAGCGCATCTCGCTGTTGAGAAAACACACACAGACACTCTTATAAACACATGCACTGAACAAAACCATAAAAAGATCATGTTAAGAAGACAACTAGAATGAGGAAAAAGTCTAAAACCACTGATTTATTTTTTGAATTGCCACCAAAATTATCTTTTTCATTTAGACACAACAAAATAACACTCTTAGACTTTTTGTACCGTCACAACTTAAATGATCTTTTAAATTGAATTCATTCACCACTGAAAACATTCACTGTTGAAAACCAGACAGAAGTGAGAACGAGAGCAGTGATACTGACGGGTCAGAGGACTTTGGAATGAGGGCTCCAAGTTCCTTAATGCGGTCGTTAATGTTGAACCTTCTTCTCCTCTCAACTGCAAAACACACACACAAGCACACATGCTTCAAATCGATGGGAATGACTCTGCAGGCAAGATGTTTGTTTCAGATTAACTGAAATACAATTCACTTCCTTATACTTTACCAAGGATGATTACCCTTGAGGTTTTCCTGTGCGCATAGTGATGACAGTTCTCAGAGATAAAAACAGAAACTGCAGGTAAAATCTGCAAGAAATCAAACTCACTCAAGTTATGGTTGTCTTTTTTCTGTCTCTCCTTCATAATAGCTTTTGATTCGGCATCTAAGAAAAAACAAAAACACACATAGCGATTTATATTTATTCTTACAGCGGAAGTGTGCAATTTCTATGTCACCAGACCAAAATATTGACCGTTTTCAAACGGGTATCCCGAACAATCTCTCCACCCGTCATTGGTTGAGCAAACAGATGCTTGTGTTTCAAACTCACACCACTTGTTGAGTTAAAATGATAGCATAGTCATAGGCAGACCAATTACCTTACTTATTGTGGTTTCTGATAAGAAGGAAGTATATCACTTCACCTTTAAGCTATTAAGTCACTGATATTAAGCTTTAAGTCACTGATATTTAAATATTTTCATATTCCAGATTGCGTCAAAGCAGCTTTACAGTAATAAAGAAAAAGGAAATAGTATGCTGTCCAGACGAGACCAGCAGTTTGCTTCTAGGTTGCAACAAAGTCAGAGTTGCTGATGGAGGACGAGCATTTACACTAATCACTTAGTCACAAGTTCTGCAAAAGCATATATATCCACTGATACATTAATGAATCATATGCAGTGATGACTGTTGCATATCTGAACTGGGAACTGCTGTGAAATTGGGAAATGGCAAATGTGGTGTGTAACTCTGCTGATACAGTCAGACTGACTCGACTGGCCCGTGAAGGATTGGTGCCAGAGAAATAAGGAAGAGGAAGCAGCGAAATAAAGAGATGGACGACCACAGATACGCACCGGACAACTCTCTCTTGACGTTTTGCAGGTCTGCGGGGCAGGAGTTGCTGACGGTGATGGTGGGCGCCGCCATGCCCTGACTGCTGTACACATCCAGGAGGTTTCCTGAGACCGGCAGCTGTCGAAAACCAATAACAACGAATTAAACCAGCACCCCACCCACTGCATTATCTGGTCAGAGGCCCCCTCGCTGCCACATGGTGCACCGTACGGATAACCTTCATTCAGTTCAGATAACCACAAACATGAACCTTCATATCTGTTGGGTGACATCCTTAACAATGGCCAAACGGCTCTGTGTGCATGCTTATTTGTAAAGTGAAACAAACCAGCCAAGACGAGAACGATCATATAGAGAAATTAGGAATAAATTTGGAGGGAAAACAATACAAATACCAAAACTGTCCTCTGTTAGGGCTTACTAAAAAATTTGAGAACATAAACAGAGCGCATCTAACCACAAATTTGTTTAATTTCTTAATAAAATACTTATGTAAATCTCCACAAAATAAGCCTGCTCCTGTTTCATAAATCAGCAGCTGCAAATGCTTTAAGAGGGATGAAAATAAACTATAAACTACAACCTTGACATTTTTGGAATATTTCTACCAGTTACAGAAGATTCATAAACACCCTTGAAGTTTCAAACACGCCGGTTAACCAGAAAACACATCTTGTCAAACAGAGCCAGCCAGAAAGGCAACTTTTTATTTTGTAAAATGATTAAATGTGCAGAAATCAATTATTTAAAATCCATCTTAAGCTGAATCTGAGGCATGGAGATGCTCAAATAAACCCAACAGATCATTCACAACATGCTTAGATTATTTAAAATGCAATAAAACACATCAATCTGTCATTAAAGCAAAGCTAAAACCTACCATCTTCCCACAGCATTTACACAGGACAAGCAATCCCACTCAAATTTACCTCAATCTTGCCTTTTTTCTTTTCATTCTCCGGCAGTAAAACCAGAATCCTCATGTTCTCTTACACACCCGCAAAGTGCTTCCT
Source organism: Enteromius trimaculatus (assembly GCA_032361065.1). Taxonomy (NCBI): domain Eukaryota; kingdom Metazoa; phylum Chordata; class Actinopteri; order Cypriniformes; family Cyprinidae; genus Enteromius; species Enteromius trimaculatus. Next base: position 2,419,130 of record JAUMHP010000055.1, on the reverse strand, counting down.
CTTTCTGTGTGTCTCTCCGTAAAAAAGGAACGTTTAGAAATGGGGAAATATCTTTTGGAGTCTTAAAAAAAATAAAAAAAGAGCAAGCTTGCCACAGAAATCAACTCGTGCACACACACGTTCAGTGGTCAGCGTTTCTGCATGTGTGTGAGTGTATGTGTGTGCAGCAGCTCTCTGACCCCACCCATTGTTAGCCATGTGTCATAAGTTTATATTTGCTTCCAGTGTTTCAAGCCCACATTCAACCCAAACGTCCCGAATGCAAACACTACACTGACAATATGCAGGCATACGAGTCTAAGTTAACCTTTAGTCTTAACTGGTTACACAAGCGCCTCTACCTGAACTCCTCCCAGACTCAAGAGAAAATTACTGATTTGAAAACCGAAATTGTATTTCCAAAGCAATGGCATGTCAGAGCAGGATTCACTTGAAGACAAATTTGCTTGCATAAGACTAAGGCAGAACTGTGGGTGTTACTGGAAATTATGATAAATGTCTTTTGCGGCAACATTGCTATCAGTAAATAAAAGAATAAATAGATAAAAATGTTCCAAAAAGTCATGCAAAACAAGTTCAACAGACATTACTTAATCAGTTTTCGAGAAATAGATGGCTTAAGCACTCGGTTACTCAATTAAACCTTAACAAAGTTGAGGATGTTGCTACATACCGTGTTGGGAAGCTGCAAACCCGAGTCGATCAGTGTCATAAATTCATCGTTTAAACTCGATTCCAGGCTGATGATGTCATCGATGACATCTTCGATCTGTGCATTTAAAACAAAGGAAAACAACAGCTTGTAGATAACGTTTCCTTGTGACACTAAAAAAATCTGCTTTAAAGTGGATTTCCGGCATGAGTCATAAGGCAGATGGATGTTTAAATAACACACTACACAGCGGTTTCCAGAGTGACACACCGGCCACATGGAGATGAGAAAAACAGACATCCGATTCAAAGTCTCGAACCTTAGCCAGCTTGTACTTCATCGTGGCGTTTTCCAGTCAGTGGTTTTGACTGGGAAGGGTACTTCAGTACATACACAGAAGAAATAAAGGACTGAAAGGCTTTAATAGCCAAGCCCACACAAAGTGCAAAGTGTGCTGGGGTCATTGAGCCGAGAGTGTGATATTTACCAGCACAATGTGGTACCAAAACCGAAGTGCCCAAGAGAGCCTGGCCGACTTCACGCAGACCTGACAAAGCACGCTATTGTATTTAGCAAACGCGAGGCGCATTCTTCAAAAGGATCTTTCCGCGTCTCAGAGCCAAACACTTAATTAGTTGTCTAGCATACTCTAAATGGCTTAGGACTTGAGATTATTAGGACAATAATTACTGGTTAGCACAGTTTTGTAAGCATGTGAAATTCACGGACTATGTCTAGCAACATAAGCGGCCTGAAGTACAAGCTGACTGGAGAGTAAAACCTTTTCCTATCTCTACAGCATTGTTTGATAACACAATGCTAAACTTTGACTTCTCGCACAAGTTGTATGTCATATACAGAATGAAAGCGAATGATGGATGTGCCGTTATATTACTGGGGCAGATCTATAGGAATATCTATGGTATTTAGGAGCAGGAATTGTAAAGGTTATCTTGTAATTTTTCATGTGAAAGTAGGCCAAGGCATGCATGCATATATAAGTTATAAAGAAAGTTATAAAATAGAAGTTTTGGACCACGTAATATATGAAAGTGTACTACGTGTATTTATTCTAAATGTGAAACTTTTCATTTGGATGCTGATATATATTTCAATGTTCAAACGAACATTGATTTTATTCATCAAAGTATCCTGAAAATATGAAAAACAAACAATAAAACCTTCTTAAGCAGCAAATCAGCATATTAGAATATTTTCTAGTGACACTGAAGACTGGAGTAATGATGCTAAAAATTCAACTTTCTAAAGGAAACGGTTGTGGTATAATATCAGCGGAAAATCATCATGCATAGTACCTAAATATGTCTTAGAGGTGAAGAAAACCATCTCTATTTTTAGAGTGATTTTTCTGCCAATGTAACCAAGGCCAAATAGAAGGAGGGTAATAAAATGAACCTATAATAGTATCGGTTTTTTTTTTATTTTAGCCAACATTTTTATGATCTGTTAAAAATACAGCAGAGATTATCAAGCCCATCTAGATTATTTCCTGTAGAAATGTCTCACAACTGCACAGCAAAAGCCATTTTTTGCTGAAATATGAATTTCAGAAAAGAAAAAATCTCTATTTTTAAAGCTCATATTCAGGACTGAATTTGAATCACTAATAATACATTTAACATGTTAGGGCCATGGGTTCAATACCATGCACAAATGTATCATATCTCACATTAGATAAACTCTTCTGCCAAATCCATAAATATAAATGATTGTGGGTACGTTTCTAACCATTCAAATATATTACGATTTTTGCCATGCAGACAATAAAACAGACACAAATACTTCTAGAACTACACTGAAGAAGAGACTGGTGCCTAGAATCACGGCATCAAATAAGACTAAAATCTAGTTGCTGAGCAGAGATAGTAAAGGTATTATTGTACTTGTGTGTGTGAAAATAGGTCAGAGCGCGAAGGTTTATGCTATGCTGTCACTGTTCGAGTAAATGGGTCACCTTTTGTTATGGCATTGGCTCAATGCCTCTTATCATCACAATTTTTATAACTTTATTGCCATGATGTAGTACTATTAAAATTACATAATTCAGAGATTGAAATACCTTTCAAATGTTTTTCAAAGTGTCTTATGCTCACCAAGGCTGCATTTATCTGATCAAAAATATAGAGCAAAGGAATTTCATATAGAACGTATGATTTTATTAATATTTACTACCGTTCAGAGGTTTAGTCATTTAGGGGGTTTTATTTCTGAGATGCAAAACCGAATCAGTCTTCAGTGTCACATTATCCATCAGAAATTATATGCTGATTTGCTTAGTTTCTTATTTTTGTGGAAACCCTTATGCATATTTTTAGGATTCTTTGATGAATAAGAAGTCTTTTATCAATCTTTGAAAACATAAGGAGCTTTGCTTCAAAACCGTCATCAATGCTAACCACTTTCTTGGAAATATAAATGCTGAAACAGAAAGATGTGATCTGGTTCAGTTCATACCTCTTCTTTGTTTGAACGCAGGCTGAGCACAGCCAGCGGGCTGCTGGGAGTACTACTGGTGGCTGGGGCTAACTCCGGGGCGGATGCAGGCTGGGGCGAGGGCGATGTCACCAGAGTCTGATTGGCTATTTTATTGCCGAGGGTGTGAGATAGGTATTGCTTTACTTGCTGCCTCTGGGCTTGCTGGATGTGGTACTTTGTCGGGTTTTCCAAGTGAGTTTGAACCTGAGATTCAAACACAGGGCAACCCATGAAGTAAACAGTATTTCAACATCCAGCATTTCAACATTATTTTATAGATGGTCATACCTTAAGCACTTCCACAGGCACCTGGGCCGGTGTGGACGACAGGGCGGATGCGACGGAGATGGCAGGGGTGGCGTCAGTGGGCCGCTGCTGAGCGCTGGAGGCCTGTTTTTGGGCCTCCCGTCTCTCCTGGTCCTGAGCCTGCTGTCGCATCAGCTCCTGCCTCATCAACACGCGTGACGTCATCACGGAGCCGGCTGGGGTCACGGGTTCAGCAGAGGTCACAGAGCCACTATGGGGGCAGACGATGAGAATGTAAATCAGCTTAGAGTACCACGCTACACCCCCGTGCTGTAATCATATTACCACAAGCTATTTCTGAAACACAGGGCTGAGAGTTCGCTGCCGAGACAGAGATCAATTTGAGACAGACAGCGTGAGAACAGCAACTTAAAACACAAAAAATAATGCTCTCTTATTTGCCATAGCACTCAATTTGACCCGTCATGTGTCCAGGTTCTCATAAAACCATGTTTTGCATAATTCTTTGAAGAAAAATATACAAATGTTATGACTTTTTTTTCCTTCCTGAGGCAAATCAGGAGAATATAGTTAACCAATATGATTGCTCTATATTATTATATTAATAAAATATTAATAAAGCTTCTCTCCAATCATCTAAAATGGCCATTTTTCTTGATCCAATCAACTGATGAGAAAAATTAAGTTGTACCACACATTTTTCTAACCAACTTTCACTTTCACTTAGAAACATTTGGTAAAAAAATTGTTTGCAAGCCCATTCATGTTGACTTTTTGCAACAGTAGGGTTTAAAATATTTACAACCCTGTCAACGTTTAGCAGACACTTTTATACTAAAAGATTTAAGATAATAATACAAACAGAAAATGTCCTTTGTAACATTATCAAGCTGTGCTATCAATGAACACAGCTTACATAACAACAGCAGAGCAAAATAAATCAAATCTTTCTGCACAGTCTCACTTTTCCAACAATACGGCCTTCTTCACACGGACTCGCTTTTTCTGATGAGTCATTCTGGGAAGTCCCAGAGCGAACAGAAAACAAGCACCATGCTGCCTCAAACACACTGTTTTGCAGAAGCAATTCTAGAGAGTACTATGTCAGGCTGATCATCCTGTCAGATAAACCTGAGGAGACTGTGGGAGACAGCAGCGTGTGAACTTTGAAACACTTGTGTAATTGATTTATCTCACAAACCGCTCAGCTATGTAATCCTGCAAACACAAACCACTATCCTAAACATATAACTCTATAATCAATATGGGTTTTTTTGTAAGAAGAGCTTTGGAAAGAGGTGTTATGATTGATCGGGGTGTTTAGATTTGTGCTGATTCACCGGGAAGTCCTAAGAAACAGACACTGGGAAGTTCTGTCAACAGAAACTCAATGCCCCGTCTAAACACCAGCAGGATAGCTTGCCCCAACCTGCCTCATTGAAGGAAAAAAACATGTGACACACACAAAAAACAGTGCTTAATTTCACATAAAATAAGCGGAAAAAAAACAAGAATGTAAAAGATCTTAACAATTTAGAATCACATAAACTGCCGGTAAACTCCACCAAATCAATACGTCACAGGTATGCAGCAAAATATGATGAAAAAGTGCTAGGCATCTAACCCAGAGCATGCAGGAAGTAAGCAAATCAGATACGATTGTGGTTCTCTTATAAGAGTATCCTGGCATGTTGTCACAGTTTAAATGTGGAGGTGAGACTACAGAAACAAACAGGAAGTGTGATTTTATAATCGCAGTAACCGGACTCACCTTGGGGTGATAGGTTGACTCTTCAGCTCGTAGAAAGTGTCCAATTCGGTGGAAAAAACGCCTTCTACCTCAATGTCCGCCACAATCCCAGACTCAGGAAGAAGGGGTTCAACACTGAGAAAGGAAGAACACAGCTACGTCAATTGCTCAAACTTCTCCTGTAATCTGACATGTTGATGCAGATACCGTGAACAGGAGGGGTGTGAAGTAAAATCCTGGAATTAATAAAGTCGCTAACCACAGTTCCTCATTCCCAATAAAGTTTAACATCACAGGCTTTGATGGTGGGAAAAACCATGTGTATAATCAATTACACAGAACACAGCACAATCTATCATTTAATACATACACCCAAACCAAAGTTTTAATGTTATCACCATAGACTTAAAACATGCAACATTTAAATATCATACACACACTTTTAGACCTGAATTGCCTTTATTTACATATTTCCGATGTCTGTGTGTGTATATATCGTAAAAGTCTAACTGTGTATTTTGAGCACTAGGCATCAACAGTCAAAATCTAGTGTGCCTAACTTACATGGACAGCATTCTTGCCTATCAACACTTTAAAGAGCATAAATGCCTCAAAACTGGTCAGCTTCCCATCTATGCACCATTTTTGGCAGTGATCCCAAAAAGTGATGTCTATGTAGGCAGATCTCAAGGATTTGAGACACATCCACTATCTTACCAGTATGCTACTATAACAGAAAGGTGATAAAAACATCTACAACACCATCAGCTCTAGGCATAAAATATGAAATAGCATCCACAGAGAGCTCTAAATGCAATTCTAGAGGACATACCTAAAGCCTATTCTGGATAGTGGAATATTCCAAGTGATGTAATCAGATCAAACGTTATCAAACGAAAGTATTCCGGTAAATCCGGTTTGGAATCCGCATCAACTCGTGGTCTGCATCTGAATCCCGGACAGATACGACGCTGTCACGCTGTTTTTCACGGTCTTGGGGCGAGATTTTACGCGCAGAGCATCGCCGCTTCGCTAGTGTTTTGGTTTCACAAGGTGGCCATGTTTGTGCCACTCCGCGCACGCGAAGCTCTTCTATCCTCCGGTGAAATTACGAAACCTACTACGATGAAGGTTAAGCTCATGAATATTAAAAAGCTCGTTGCCTGGTAACTATCCTGAAGCTGTCAGTCAGAGTACCAAATTAATATTCATTGCCCACGCCTTCGCTATTCGTTTCATTGGGCAGTTTACTAGCGCCCACTCGCCCACGCCTGCATTTCAGCCAATCGGCTTGAGGGTCTGGGGGGAGCTAATTAATATTCATAAGCCAAGCCTTTAGCGTAGTATTAGCTACCCGGCCTTTAGAGACCCGGACTTTTTTAACTAAATAGCCCAATTTCAATTCATATAATCAAGAATTTTCCCTAAAATGAAATAATCGGTGTTTTCCAAGAGTTCCAGATACGGACTCCCCCTGATTAAACTACAGCTTTACTAAAAATAGACAAATGGAAAAGCAGTAATCACCACCAGAGGAAGTCACTCCATCAATATAAATTAATTTCCCTTTTATTCTACTTATTTTTAATGCATTCTTTATTTGGATTAACTTTATAATACAATAAAAAGAATGGATGCACGCATTTTCAATATATTGTAATCAGTTTTATATTATTTGTAACTGTAAACAAACACTTTAAAAAATGTTGAATTAATCTGATGTATTTATTGTATCATTACTAACATATTTCTTTGTTGTAATACTTTATTTCACTCCCACTGTTCTACTACCACCAGTGTGACAATAAAGAACCCTGAACTTTGAATGCACAATTATGCAACAATGGCTATTTAAAACATAAAAAGGTAAACTTTTATGGTAATAGGGCTATGGGGGGGGGGGACTGACGTCAGGCGTTTTCTTCTGAGGATAGCAAATGAAAAACACATGATTTTATCATACAATAGGAGCAAAATAGCGTGTGCTCAGCAAGCATTCGGTCAAAGCAAGCAAGAATATAAGAGGAAGGACAGCAAGAAAAGGGATGAAGAAAAGAAGAGAAAGGGAAAATGTGTGGGTAGATTTGCTGAGTCATATCCCATGAAATCTGAGGCTCAGGACCGAAACGACAAAACAAAGCCTCCGGTTAAACGGCTCTTGTAACACAGACAGGCATTCCAGAGGAATTTTTTTTGGCAGGGTGGAAGGGAGGTTAGTTTTAAAGGCTGAGGCCGGCTTTGAGGGTTGGTTTGAGGAATTTAAGGAGACGGTTCTTTTGACATTCTTAAAATTTTTAAATATTCTGAAAATTCTCACATTAGGGGCACTTCAGGGAGCCTTTTAATAATATATTGTATTATTTGTTGTTTTTGGCTTCATGTACGTGATTACTTTTACAACTTTTATGTGACAGGGTATATTCTTCTTGCATTGTATAGTTAGAGACAAAAACAATATTTGCAATGTCCAACATCTGCTTTTGGTTACCATGCATGATAATCCTAACATTTCAATACTGTGAATGAGAAATAGCCTTTGAATAACTTTGCATACATTCCTTTAAATACAGTCAAGTTTTACACCAAAAGTAAAATGCATAAATCTAACACACACTTAACTATCAGTACTCAATGAACACAAAATGTTGATGCAACAAAGACTTGAACATCCCCAAGCATCCATGTACACTTATAAAGTATCTAAGCAGAGCTTATCTTCCAGGAGTTGTGAATACCTTACATCTATAACATCATAAAGTGCCCTTAAGATGTACAACAACCAAATGAACCAGTCAAGATTAATGCATAACAACAAACAATCATCACCTGTTGTTTGCATTAGACATTTAAACCAGACAGTTTAAGTGATGCTCGTTCACTCACCTGATGAGATTGACAGATTCGGCTGAGGAGTCTAATATGACGTAGACGGTCGGAGGACGCTCTTGCTGCACCTGTTGCCCAGGTAACGCCACTTCCGGTCTTCCCTTCTCAGGTTTGAATGAAGGCAGGCTGGACATTTCTCCACGGAGTAAAATGGTATTCACAAAGAGCAAAATAAACGAGCTTGAGTAACCTAGAATGATAATAATCGGAGCTAATGTTCGCAAACTAAATAAAACCAGTTGTTTTCGGAAGAGGTTAAAACAGAGGACCGTCGCGAGATGTTTACTGCACGACAGATCTATGCGTTTTCCGTGTCGAGGCTTTCTTCATCAGTCTGCAAAACAGCTTGATGAAAAGAAAATGCGTCTTAGAAGTCCAAAGTCCTTAGTTCGTCTATCAGAGTCTGGCTGCTGTGCAAACATTTATCTCGCTCTCTTCCCAGCACACCGAGGGGAGTAAATCTGACTGGAAAACCCCACAGTGACGCTCCATGATCAGCCGAGTGTGGACAGACAGGCGAGGGAACCAATGGCTGTGCAGAACGGGCGGGGCGGGCGGGGCTTCACTGTTATCAGCCAATAGACGAGCGATAGAATACTTGTTTACTTCAAACGTTAGGTCAGCCTTTGATATAACATTACAAACTATTTCGTCATCCTTTTTAGATGATGAACCTCCGTTTCTGGCTGTGAACGTTGACCATTAAATAAATACGCTGTGATTTAGTTGAGTATATAGTATGGCAACTTATTTACGTATTTAAAAAAATATTATTATTGTTATTATTATTTATTTAAACTTAATAATTGATTATAGTATATGCACAGGTATGTTTGTGGCACAACAGGGTACTTTAAAAAAAAAAAAAAAAAAAAAAAGCTTTAAACATTTTTAAAAATCTGTTATTTTATGTTTCAATGAGAATCAAACTATACTTAATTTTCATAATTATTCCTATTATTACATATATATTATTTACATACGGTTGGGATTCACTAACAGTTCGGGAATGCCATGCTAATTAATACGGAATAAATAGACAACATTTTTAAAAAGACTGGCAAATCAATTTTTCTTTCTTTCTTTTTTTTTCTCAGTCAATGTAATTAACAGTGCACACAAGTACCCCTATTCTTTTGTCAGCAAAAGTCTACCGGATGACATAAAATGCTTAATATCGTGTCATCTGGCGGACTTTTGACAGCTCCAGGGTTGTTAAAAGTAAAAAATCAAAGCATGTTTTTGTATTCCTGCTCAGAGACAGTCTGATTCAAGAACAGCTTTTTCCTAAAAGCCATTACCACCCTTAATTGGAACACGCACTGACCCCACACATGCACACACACATGCTGAACTTGAATCACACCGGACTTTATGCAATATATTTCAGTGTGCAATATCATTTTTCTTCCAAATGTGCAATACCTTGACAGCCGAATGTGAAATTCCACCTTGAACATATTGATCAACGTGCAATGACTTTTTACAATTGCTGTGCAATTCCACTGTAAATATTTATCATTCTACCTCAGAACTGTTTTTACCCCCATCTCATCCCCTACAGTATCTGCACTATTTATTGTTACCTATTTGTTATCTTACTGTAACCTATTTGTTATTGTATTGTAAATATACTTCTTACATGTCTGCACTGAATAGGAAGATGCTCTGAATCTCGTCGTACGTGCATATAATGTACATTGACAATAAAGACATTCTAATTCTAATCAACAGAGAAAGAATTAGGAACTTTATGAATCATAAAGCTGAGTTTAATTTTCAGCTTTATTTTCTAATCAAATCGAGTCACCTTACTTTATATAGCACCTTATGCAATACAAATAGTTTCGAAGCAGCTTTACAGTGATAAACAGACAAAATAATGATGCAGTGATGCAAACCCAGCAGCTCCAAGAAGACTGAAACCAGTCTATTATTGGTCGAGTTCAGTTTGCATATACAGAGAAGTGGTAGATTACCACTGTGCAAAAAGCTGCACATTCAGAATTCACTTTTTATTATTAATAACTTCATATTGAGTTGTGTTGCATATACAGTTGGACCTGTTGATGATTGTGAGTTAATAGTTTAATGGTATAAACGCAGGCTGGCCGATAAAGAGCGGTGTGTGCCGGGACCTCTCGGGGCAGGGAGGGTGTATGGTTTGGATGGAGGGGTGGTGTGGGGGAGGTAAAGAGGGATTCCCCCACGCTCTGCTGACGGAGGACTGCCTATCCAGCTGCTCTCTCCTCCCTACCCCCTTCAGCTGTTTGGTTTGGCTCATGTGAGTGCTGGCTGGTGTCTCCTCCCCTGAGCGTGTGTTTCAGACCCCGGGCAGCATGGCACAGCTTTAGTGCTGAGACCTCTCTTCCTCTCTATCTCTGGAACCCATCCACTCTTTCAGTCTGGATTTCAGCTCAGGTACATTCAACTTTTTTCTGCATTAGCATGGATCTATCCTTCATCCTCCTCTGTCAGACCTCTCCTCATCTCCTCTAAAGCGCTGTTTCTGTGGATGCTTGTGATGGATGCTGCTCTCCTACTCTGATGGATTGTAAATGGGATCTGTGTGTCTGGACCGCCGGCAGGTGAAGTGAGGAAGATGAGTGTGATGCTGTGGCGCTGGGATCAAAACAATCACAGCATGAAACTGGTAAAATACTTACTTTGGGGGTTAACTAACTGCTGGGTAGTTGTTGATTTGTAAAGTACACTCTTTATCGCACTCTTTCCACCAGAAAACCTTAATCCTTATTTAAAATTAGTGGTTTGGTTCATTTTTGGTCTTTAGTTTTTGTTTTGTTTTGTTTTATTAGATTGTTTTTACTTTAAAGTGAATCATTCATAAAATATTAATAATTGTAAATAATAAAATTCAAAATAATGAAAATATATATATATTTATAGTATATTTATTATTATTTACATGCTAACATTTATACTACTATTAGTCATGTATACATACAAAAATGAAATAATTTACGCAATAATAATTGTATTATTATATATAAAATATATATAATGTAAACTGTGTCACCTGTGTTGTAATGTTAATTTTTTATATATATTTTTTCATTCAAATACATATATCTTTAGCTTTTTTTAAGCAGTCCGACACCTTGCAAATTGTGTATTTTATATGCAAACATTTAGACTTTTTTTGCATATTTTCTGCAACTTAAAAAACCTGATACAAGTTTTTGTTTTGCGTAAAAGTTACTAGCTGCTGGTCATATCGGGTCTTTAATGCATTGAAACTTTAGGATTCAATATTAATATTTTCATGCATCGTGCCAGAAATCTCTGGTTTGTGATTGCATGTGATGTTTTCCATTGCCATAAGACCCTGCAAGGTTTCATTATTTTATATTTAACAGCTGTTCAGAGTCACATGCTACACGTTTAACGCAGAAGTCTGTTGTTTGTTGTTGGTCATGATGTCTTCTGTTAACACTATAGTACTGCTTGTATTTGCTGTGATGCAGTGTTTATGTTAGATGATCTGACAGGTAATAATACAGCGACAGCTCAGCTTATAAAGAATGCATTTTCATTTTCTGAAAGCACCCTTTATATTTCCTCTTTATTAATCCATGCACACCCTGCATAGTCGTGGCTGGTGTCCTGGTCTTATCCTCCGCACGTCAAAGCCACAAAGGCAGGCCCGTCTTATTGCTTGTCTGGAGATGAGGTGATAAGGGGAGCTGTTTAATTATGGATTACATGTGCAGCCCAGCACAAGTGCCAGTGAACTGAATATGTTTAAGGTCGGATGTGTGTGTGAGAGACGGAAGGGAGGTGATGGAGGCTGAAACGTGTGTCAGTTGGACCCGATAGTATCAGCAGTGAATATTGCAGAGACACTGTGAGATGAAAGAATCCGAGCGAAGGCTGAAAGCACCTCGCATTCGTTCATTCACTTCATCATTGGCCCTTTAAATATTCAGGTCTGTGCATGTGCTCGCAAACCCAGCGGAGGGTGAGATACACATCTCGCCTACTTTTAATTAGAGACGCCCAATCTAATACAGACTTAGTTTGATATATTCCAGAGTATAGTCCCAATTGTGCAATTTAAAATGACCGCATTCAAGACTTGCACTCTAGTTATTTTATCATCTTTATTGCTTATTGATTTTTATGACCTTTTTAACTGTTATGTGTATTACAATATGGGTGATTTTAAAAAGAGCACTTGATTTATTATCAGGAGTCATCAAACATTGACCTTAAAGGGCAGAGATTTCTAAATCGTCTCTATTTTTCTTTTACCTTTCTCTCCCGCTGCTAATTTTGAAAGTATTTCTATTATTTCAGCATTCACTTTTTGCATTTACACATACTTTTATCCAATGCTGAGCATTTTGCCAGCATGTATTTTCCCTGGGAATCGAACCCTTGGCCTTGGTGTCACCAACAACGCCAATATTAAACAAATGCTTATTTGAGTTAATGTTACAGGTTTTTGGCAGTTTATTGAGAACGAAGAGAGAGAACAGTAAACAAAAAATACCTTGGTACCATCAAGTCCCTGGTTTTACCACAGAATTGGGCTACTTTAAAAAAAAGTGTTGCCATGGGTTATTTTTCATATCCCAGGAATGTACTTCGTAGCCCTTAAAATGCAAATTTCACCACAGGAACCCTAAAAACCATGTATTTTACACCCCGAACCCCCTATGAAGCATGATTGGGCTTGTTACGTCCCAGGATGTATTTGTTTTCTCTTTCTCTCTCTCTCTCTCTTTTCCTTCGCTTGTGAGTGGGTTATGACCACCACCTGACATCAATGATTGACTGCGCTTACTGATTGGTGGATGAGTTTTGGGCTAGTGTTGAGTAGCAAGTGGGTGGCTGGCAACACTGACCATGATAAACTGATGAAATCAGGTGGTAATACTAGAAGGTACTTTGATATTATATCATGTTTAATGGTGTTTTCATAATCCGTAGTAAGATTAGGAAAAAACATAGTAGGTTGATAGTACTTATACACAAAAAATGTAACATTAAAAAATAAAATAAAATATATATTTTTTTTAATTACCTTTTGATAAGAGATCACATAAGAGGTAACCCAGAGTTTATTTATTTTATTTTTATTTATTAATTTATTGTAAGTTAAATGGTACTTTTTTTCTCTAAGCTAAAACTTAAAGTACAATCTGAGATTAATATTTCGTTTATTTAACAACCTGTAAATGGTTCTAATACTGACTAATGGTTGACTAATACTGACATGACATGCAGGTGAACAATATATATATATATATTAATATATGATTATATGTTAAAGATGTTTTTTAAGGATTTAAATAAAGGATTTTAGCTTTAGTTAATTATTTATTTTATTGTAACATTTTTATGGTTTAATTGAATTATTATTTTTTCATCATCTCACAAATCCGTCTAAGAAACCCAATTGTAAAAGAACAGTTTTATGGCATCATGCATTCCTACATTTCTCATTTGAGCACCACAGAGCATCTAGAGCAGATATGCTAACTGCTTATAGTCTGCCATCGTTGTATCTACCTGTAAACTGTTCTACCTGAACCGATATTCCATCTATACACTAGTATAATTGAAGGTTTAGGGTTGAAGCGAAAACTACAAATGTTACTATTCATATTTCAGCAGAACAGAAGGGAACATTCGTTTCTATCGAATCACTTATTCATACAGCACAGGCTGAGCAGACAGCTGTCTGGTGGTTGAAGGTGAGGAGTAGTTAATGGTGTTTAGTGTCCTGCTGAGAAGACAGACCCACATCAACCTGTCTGTTAGATCCTGGATGCGTCTCTCAGCCCCGACCCTGCAGATGGCAGATTATATGTGTGAATATGTTGACTCTAAAAGTGTGCTGTTTATTTTGAGAAGCGCAGCTCGAGTGTCGTCAAGTACCGTGTTCTGGTTGGCGCAGATGGCGCTGAACTTTTTGAGATGTCGCTGAAGCAATGCGGCGAGGTCTTCATCCTGAAGGCAGCACGGAGAAACGCTTCCTGCTTTCTGTTTGGTTTGAATGCGGCTCTTAATCCCGACTGAACTCTCACAGTCCCAGAGGTCATATTTGCCGGCACTCACATCAATCTAATGTTCACGCTTTCATCTCCAAACCACAGACATGGCAGCAGTCAAGAGCTGCTCTTGGAGCTTGTTGTGTTAGCACAAGGCCAAAGCCACTTGAAGTGCTTGTGGTGTTCGGTGGACACGACCAAAGCCACACACACAAAACACGTGTGCTTTCTAATTTTACCGTCACTTATTTTTACAGTAGCTCTCCATTTATTGTTGCTATTAAGGAAAAAATTAATTATTCATTTTTATAAAGCAATATTTTACATGTAATTATGCTATGCCCTTAGTTGTACATTGTCCGTTTAATGTCTACGATGCTGAAATGATCCGTTGTACTTAACTGTAACAGCTGTAACTAAAAAAGCAATAAACCTCAAATAAACTACAAATGGCCAATATGTAAAAACAAACAAAAACCTAAATATATTAGTTCTATCAAATGTTTAAACACATCCAATTTAACAGTTTTGGTTTACATAATACTGTGTACATTTACTATCTGTATATATAAATACAAACACATGCATGCATATATTTAAGAAAATGTTTTAATATGTTTATATATTAATTATATTTATATATAATATAATATAAATATGTAAATGTAAATACATATTTATTTGTGTGTAGTTGTATATAT
>JAUMHP010000055.1:2362564-2383476 GCA_032361065.1 Enteromius trimaculatus | reverse complement strand
AAGTTTTAGGATTTTTTTGTGTTGTTTACATTTTTATTAGATTTTAAAAATGCTTTTAAAGGTTAGTTTTCACTCATTTTTCATATTTACTTTTTTCAGCACATCATGTAAAATTAAATGAAAATGAGAAATGCTGCCTTGGCAACTAGCTGAAATTAAACCAATTACATTTTTTACAAATATTTTAATATTAGTTCTTATTTTAACATTATCAAAAAAAGATATATATAGCAGGCATGCTACAGTGAAATGATTGTTTTACAAGAACATACTATTTTAGTCAAAATTCCATGTTTAATTAAATGTGCTACTGGTCAGGTTTTTATAATTACTTGTGAAATTTACAAACAATTTCTTTAAAAAAAAACACTTTTTCACTGCATGATTTTAAAATGAAGAATATATTATCATCTGACTCTGCTGAATGCAAGTAAAGAGTGAAAACATGAAGCTGCTTTAATGCACGCTGTTAAAAGTGCTTTCCAAAATACAATTAACTTGACTTTAGATTTGATTTACAGTAACCCAGAATAATGATTTTAGAGTGTTAAGTGAAAAAACCTTAGGCTCCACTGAAGAAGATCATATAGACTTAAAAGTAAGTCTATATGATCTTCTTCAGTGGAGCCTAATGTTTTTTACAGGTTTTTTCATCTAAAACTAGATGCTTATAAAAGCAACAGCACACTGTTCTATTCATGTTTTTAGTGTTCTTCATTACACAACATGATTTGAGAAATCATTAATGTTCACATGCTGTAATGTAATATTCAGATACATAACCCATATAAGCAATAACACCACTATAAAGAGTGCAGCTTAATGCTTATTATATGAGCTTACTCCCCCAAAACAACATTTCAGTTTTAAAGAGATGAACCCAGAAACCAACTGTTACATTTCTGTTCAAAAGAATCTAACTATTCTTTCACATGGGGTCTGAGACAGACTTCTTTTTCCATAGCAGACAGAGAAACAAAAATCTTTCCATTTACAGGCACAAAGCCTAAAGTCAATTCAGGCACAAACTGATCAAGACATCTAAACAGATGGGAAAGTTTCTCCTGCACGGCCAAAAGCATGCATTTTAATGAAGACTAGAAGATGCTCATGCTACAAATTCGGTGTCATCAAAACAAAGCGCTCCTGAAATACGCTTCATACAGGCGTCTTTTCTTTTGAGAAGTTTACTTCTGACTGACTGATATTTTCATGCTCCATTTCTCCTGAAGGCATAAAGTGCAGACAGGGGGCTTTTAGGGCCATGAAGATAAAGCAGAGACAGACAGTACTGGAGTAAAAATATGCTGCACTGCGCTTCAATTCAGAGACTTAAGATTAATCCATGACATGCTTTGGCAGCAGTTTATTAAAGGAGTAATTCACCTCCGGTTCAGTCTTCACCCTCATGTCATCCCTAATCCACATGAAAAAGACAAGTTATGGCACTTTCTAGTCTTTTCTGGAGCATCTTCACCGCCTCTGGCCACAATACCCTGCCACTGCAGCAGCATGGAGTTTTATTATTAGCTAGTCGTGCTGTAGTGGTTTGCGAAATATGTACCATCTATGAAATATATTGGGACATTTGTTACTATGAGCTTTATGTCATATTAATATCTAGTTGTATACTTTTTTTATATACACTCACCAAAGGGATTATTAGGGACACCTGTTCAATTTCTTATTAATGCAATTATCTAATCAACCAATCACATGACAGTTGCTTCAGTGCATTTAAAGGTGTGGTCCTGGTCAAGACAATCTCCTGAACTCCAAACTGAATATCAGAATGGGAAAGAAAGGTGATTTAAGGTGACTTTGACTGAAATAACCACTCGTTACAACCGAGGTATGCAGCAAAGCATTTGTGAAGCCTTCAACACCAGGTACCACTCATCTCCACCACAAATAGGAAAAAGGAGCTACAGTTTGCACGAGCTCACCAAAATTGGACAGTTGAAGACTGGAAAAATGTTGCCTGGTCTGATGAGTCTCGATTTCTGTTGAGACATTCAAATGGTAGAGTCAGAATTTGGTGTAAACAGAATGAGAACACTGCAGGCTAGTGGTGGTGTAATGGTGTGGGGGATGTTTTCTTGGCACACTTTAGGACCCTTAGTGCCAATTGGGCATCGTTTAAATGCCACGGGCTACCTGAGCATTGTTTCTGACCATGTCCATCCCTTTATGACCACCATATACCCATCCTCTGATGGCTACTTCCAGAAGGATAATGCACCGTATCACAAAGCTTGAATCATTTCAAATTGGTGTTTGAACATGACAATGAGTTCACTGTACTAACAGTCACCAGATCTCAACCCAATAGAGCATCTTTGGGATGTGGTGGAACGGGAGCTTCGTGCCCTGGATGAGCATCCCACAAATCTCCATCAACTGCAAGATGCTATCCTATCAATATGGGCCGACATTTCTTAAGAATGCTTTCAGCACCTTGTTGAATCAATGCCACGTAGAATTAAGGCAGTTCTGAAGGTGAAAGGGCGTCAAACACCGTATTAGTATGCTGTTCCTAATAATCCTTCAGCTGAGTGAGTGTGTGTATATATATATATATATATATATGTATTTGTGTGTATGTAATTTTGATTACCAGTTTGATCAGAAAATTAGCAAATTAGTAAATAAAATTTGCATTTGCACTTCACATGAGCCATATATGAAGCAATATCACATCAACAAGTGCTGTTTTTCCAGAATAGTCTTGCTGACTTTACAAAACAGTTAAATAAGCCATAAAAATATTAACATTAGCAAGTTAACACTGTGAGTATTATTTTCATAATAATGTCATTAAAACAGTCCACAGCTAGATTAAACTGTATTATTAAACTGTGTTTAAATACACCTAAACATCACTTCAGATGCAACTTCTGCAGTGCAAAGATGACATTTATTAATTAAATGTAAGAATTTGACAAATAATGTAAATGCATGCTTTCGAGGTTATAAAATGCCATTATAAACGTTAAGAAAATCATTTGGAAATTAGTTTAAGGGGCAAATATTGCCTCGTAGTGGATTCGTATTGGAATTGTGGTTAATTTTTATCACTACTGTAAACTAACACCACACATAATATGAAAAATATGAAAAACTTCAGTATAGACAGCTGCCTATGACAGGTCTAAACTACACCAACATACAAGTTCAAAATCACAAATATAAATTTTGTGTTAATACCACACACCCCATCATACAGCTTTTGAAACAACTTAATGTGAGTAAACCATGACCGAATTTCCATTCTTTTGTTGAACTAGCCCTTTAAGAAACTCACTTCTAATGGAAAGCTCGTGGTTCGAACGTCTGTAAGCATAATCTGAATTACCCATGATTCAATAGAACATCTGCCTCACCAGCTTCCCCAACAAAGCCACTTTGAAGACATTCAGAGCCAGATATTCCTATTGATTGTTGCTGTTTGCATTTCAATAATAAGACCCGTACTTTCACTTCGAAAGATTTCCAATCAACAATCGAAGGTCCCCAGTAAACTATTTAGCAATATGTTAATGAGCAGTTCTTGAGTCACAACTGAACCTAAAAGAAACTGCCAACCTGGCTAAAACCAAAGGAAAACATTTCAAGGTCAAACTCTGTGCGTGAAATCAGGACATCGTGCATGAGCAAACAGGATGTACTGCACCTGCACTGTAAGGAAGTGACTATTAAAGACATTCACATTTTAGGACGCAGGTCAAATTCTTCTCCTAAATGGTGCCAAGAGGCCTGTAAAAAATGAGCTGTGGTCTGGTGGAGACAGGTGGAGGTATTGCTTTCTAGGCACTGAGGCACAGCGGACTGGAGTTTGACAACCTCTGCAGAAATCTGCACCCCATGGGTCTGATATCAGGATATCGGTTATATCCTCACAATTCAGATTGATGCCTACACTATAAAACCACACACAAACTCTCTTATTTGAATGATGATGCACTTTCGCAGCTTGTCAGACACATTTGCTTTTCTTACACTGGTGAAAGAAAAACAGTGGAGAAACGCTTTTCACTCAGAAATTGCACAATCATAAAAAGAAAATCTTTACAGGTTACATTAAATTAAATGTTAGGTTTCTGAAGTAGAAAGACTAAAATAGTATTCACTTTTTATTTCAGTAATAATAATCTTTGCTTTGTTTTTTTCCGCCATGTATATACTCTTACTTCAATACTTTACTTCTCGGTTATTCACTACTATCTGGGTCAGCATTTTTGTAATTATTATTTGGGAAGACATTAATACTTTTGTTCAGCAAATACTCATTTAAATGATCAAAAATTACATTTAAGTTATTTATAATGTTACAAAAATGTTTTAAATTACTGTTCTTCTTTTGAACTGAAAATCAACACATTTTGTTTTAGTAAATTAGCATATGATCATCTGACACAGAAGACTGGATTAATGATACTGAAAATTCAACTTTGCTTTACAAAAATAAATTGAAAAATATATGAATAGCATTATATATATATATTAGGGCTGGGCAATATGGCTGAAAACTGTATCGCGATATCAGTGTTTCATATCGGTCAATATCGATAATTATTGATATTTTTATTATCATAAGGCACTGCTGCAAAGTACCTCTCCACGGTGGTGTTGGTTGAATACGGCTGTGCTCGAGGGGTGACTTATAATATCCAAAACGTTTCGGAGCACTTTTGAGTCTTTCGAGTTGGTTCTTTTGGTTTGTGGGGCTGTCACGTCACGTGATGAACGAACAACTCAAATCCAAACACTCAAAACAGGTGTAATAATTCCATTAAGAACTTTTCGCAGTGCACATGCACGACTGAACGAATCACTCCCCGAGATGACTCAATCTTCCCAAGTCACATTAAAGATCAAGAACGACCCATCGCTACGGTTTTCTTCCGACGAAGAATAAAAAATATTGAATGTTTCATCGAACACATTTTTTATTGATATTGATACACATCACTATTGTTGTATTGCCCAGCCCTAATATACATATACATACATACATATATATATATATATATATATATATATACTGTCACAACATTACTGTTTTTGCTGCAATTTAGATGAAATAAATGCAGACAGTAAATAAGCATAAGATTCCTAATCCTAATCTATTGAACAATATATTGGATATATAATATTAGATGAATTTGTCACATTAATCTATATTTTTCAGTATTTATTGAATTATACTTTTTATTTACTATTATATTAAAATCACATTTCTCACTTCATTCATCATCTTGTTTTTTTCTCATCTTACTTTCTAAAGAAGCTAAACCTTTCTTTGTGATTATTTGTAAATTTGCCACCAATTTCTGAATGAAAATTGTTCCAAGTAAACCCCACACCAGTGTTCCTGGTCTATGGTCTATGCCTGTGTTTTGGAACAAAGATAAAATAGGACACTTGTGGTTAGAGATGTGTCAGTCTGTGATTAGGGCTTCCTCGTGTTACAATAACATGACCAGTCAGAATCCCCGTGCCTTTCAGTCAACTCGGATCAATACGACATTTAGAACCGCACCACTTTGCTGATTCATCTATCTTATGTGAATTTCCATGAATATTTCATGAGCGCACCGATATGGAGTGGAAACAAGCTCCTCAGAAATGTCAGACGTCAGTTTTTATACCTATTGTTCTGTTCTGCAGGGAATATAAAGCGCAACAGCAAACATCAGGACGCTGCAGCTACAGAAAGACACGCCGGTGAAAGCAAACTTTCTCTTTGATAATATCTATTCCACCGTGTGCTGAGGGATGTGTTGAAACAGAAGGACTATTTTTATCCTGATCAGGAGCGTGTGCACTGACAGGACAGTCAACACGGTGATGCTACACACAATCCAAATCGCAGCGAAGATTTGCTCTCATCTAAACCCGGCCAAGACGCAAGCGAAGATGACACTGCATAACAATGCACAGCCTGTGAAGCAGAAAAACAAGTCTTTATCACAGCAGACCGAAAAAACTGTCCATAAATCTGCAGGGAAACATTACTGGAGTCTTCGCTAGGTTTAAAGCAAAGGTGAAGAGGGTGCTAGCCACTGTGCTAATCACCATGTTTCCCCAGTTAATTGATTTTTTAATATAGTTGAAGAACAGAAATCTAAAAACTTGGTTGAAGCCAGGTTCAAAATACTCATTTATAATAAACGTAGGAATTCAGAATATAGATATTAATAAGAAACTGCAAAGTTTAGTGTTTGTAACTGCTACTGAAGTGGAGATTTCAGCATTTAAAAATATGCACTGTAATTAAAATATCCAGATGCAAATAGATAAAGTGTATTTTACATGTTTTCTTTTTTGCAGTAGTCAAAAAAAACACATTACGAAATGCCATATAGCCGAAGATCTCATTGACCAGTGCCTTCTGAAATGGAAATGCTGGCTCGAAATGCTCTCAACTACAGGCCACCCAACATGATCTAGCTTCATTTGTTTGAACAGATTTTCAGAAATTCAGCATTGCATCACTTGCTCAGCAATGAATCCTGAATGGGAGACCAAAAGTTGACTATCAACCACAGTCCATAATCCAAAGGTAAATGGTGCTTGATCTGCACATACTTCTGTCCTGATTCAGACAAGGTGACTTTTTCACCAATGAATGAGCTGGATGCAATGTTTTGAAGTTAAAATGTCTTAATCGTGAATTTGTTTTTGGTCAAAAACAAAGTTTTCAACTTCAAAAGACATTAACTGATGGACTGGAGTTGTGTGGATTACTTTATTTTGACATTTTAATCAACTGTTAGGACTCTCATTCTGACGGCACCCATTCACTGGAGAGGATCCATTAGCAAGCAAGTGATGTCAAGATACATCTAGCATGGCCTGTACGAGAATATATTTTCTGGAAGTTTTAATTTTCGGTGAACTATTCCTTTAAGAAAACTACTGCAGTCAGAACAGCTTAAAGTCTCTATTAGGTGACCTACTGAAGGTGGTCAATACTGTAGATTAAACCAGGCGTAGACATCTGTGCCTCTGAAGGCTGCGTTAATGGGTCAGACACCAGCAAAACACCGCTGCACACATCTGCCACCCAACCTCCTTTATAAATATAAACAGATCCTCACATCAGTCAACGCACTGCATCATAAACACCACTATTACACCAGTGCATGAAACTTAATAGTGTTTCAGGGAAAACTCGCGACGCATAAAGTTTGAGTAAGTGCACTTGAAAGTAGTTCATTCATTTCCGAAATGCAGCAGTCCGAAAGAACGCATCGCTGAAATGGATACTGTAGTCAGGCACACCCACTCTTTGGTGAGTTGACAGCTAACAGGCATTGTTTTGATGTATCATACAGCGCCTTTTGATTTTTAAAACAACAGATTGTCAGCTCATAGACATGGAATGATGAAACCGACATTGCATTCACATAACCAGACCCTGACAGCAACATGGAAACGCAAACAAACACACCAACAGTGCACATTCCCTAATGATGGCAGGTGCATTCCGTCTTTGCATCGTCAAATAACCTTCAAAAGGAATGCATACTGCAAACACAGGGGTCGGCGACAGCAGTAGTAGTGCCCTGCACACAGACACACTCCCTCACACACACACTCACTCACACACGTCTACATGTCAGGCTGCGCTGCATGTTGCCCTGCATCCGTGTGCAGCAGGCATGATGCACCAGCGTGCAAAATGTAGGTGAAGCGCCAATGGTATTCCACAGGCAATTCAAAATAAGCATGTTGGTGTGATTTATCATGTGCATAGGAAAGGTGCATGTCATTAATTTTACTCCATTGCATGTAAAAGCCCATCCCCCTCATATTGAATAAAATCATATTCAAGCATTAAAATGCAACCCAAACGCAGAATACACATTTAATGATAATGCATGGTGAAAATAATCAAATGTCAATGCAAATTATGCATGTATAGACAGCAGATGGTGAATACACCCACTTTACATATTGACACACTGAACTATTGAACATGCATGTATAATATTCCGACCATGATAGTGTAGGCTATATGATGCTGCAGATGAGCATACAACACTGCATATGCTTAAACTACAGTTATTGACACAATTTCGGTTTGAAACCCCGCATTATGCTTTAACATGTCGAAATAAAATATGCAATACAAAAAAAAAAAGGTTCTTACCCCGGAGCACACTGGTTTTATCCATGTACATCGCGCAGCAAAATACAAAACCAGTCATTAAAATACAGAAGGGGGAGACACAATCCCCCCAGATGCTCAAGGACGAAATAAAAATCAAATGGATACAATTAACGCTAAATAAACGCAAGCCCGGTTGCTCTTCCAGTCCACCGGCGAACGATCTAAGACGCGAGGAGAATCATCTCCAGCGCCTCGAGAGCACGCGATTACTACACAAACCCGCCGCGAAAACCACGCTAGTGGCACCAAAACCACCCTAAAACCGACAGATTAGAAGTTTGTGCAGCGGTAGCCATGATGACACCGAAAATGCGGATACGATAAGGAAATAAAAATGCACCCTTGCGCCCCCCACCCCTCTCCGACTGCCCTGATACACACACACACAACCGGTCCCTCCTCCCCTCCCCATCATCCTCCCCATCCTCAGCTCTGTTTCCTTGACAACAGTTTAGAGGGTTTAGTTTGGACTGTGTGTATATTGATACCGCTAATATTACTATTCAAAACAAAATGCTATGATTTTTTTGTGTCTGTTTATATTTTGTAAATATTAGGCTTTCTATAGTAAAAGATATCTTTGAAACACTATGGTATTTGGGAAACATTATGGTGTATGGCATTTTGACAGGCTATAGGCCTATGACATTGGCATCACATTTATTAATTTAGTCATTTTTGTTTCACCCAATGCTAGTTTAATAATATTCAAGAACTGTAATGTATTATATATTAGGATGACTAATGTATATAAGGAATGCATTTATATGTTTCCCCTAATGAAACTCATGACCTTGGCATTGCTACTGTCAGCCTTACAAAAAGTATTATGACAATACAGTAATGATATCACATGCCATTGTAATATATCCTTTGCTGTATACCACAGTATTCAAATTCATGTACTCCAAATATTTTCCAAGAAAAACACTGTAGTACAGCACAAAAAACTGCACACAGAATATCTGCACAAATATAAGAAAAATAAATAAAGAAATGCAATGATATTTTAGGACAATTTAAATCACTAAAGTATAAGTATGAATAAAATGTTTATTTAAAAAATAAAATAATATTAAAAAAATTATACTATTTAAACTGTAATACAAAAATGTTTATGTATTCAAGAATGCAATTCAACTGCACACTTACAATAAGTAAATCAACAAAACAAACCCAAAAAATATATAGAAAATAATAATACTAATAATACTAATTAATCAGCGGTAATTAATAATCAATAATTAATAATCAACTGTACCAGCATGTTTTTTGGACAAGGTTTTTCAAGCACAAATATAATAACAAAATAATAATAATAACAAAAAATATAAAATATACTGTATATGTAGTGTTATATATATATATATATATAATAAAATATTTCTTTAAAAAACAAAAATATAATAAAATCAAAAATATAAAATACACACTATATATATATATATGTGTGTGTTTAAGCTATATATAATGGGTGTATGTACGTATATATATATATATAAATACTGTGTGTGTGTGTGTGTGTATATATATATATATATATATATATATATAACATATCTACTCTTTATAAATCATCTCTCTGTTCTAAAATAATAGGTTGATGTAATTTTCATTAAGATGGCATAATGGAACTGATGCATTAGAAAAGCACTCAATTAAAAAGGTTATGACAGATCGAGGGCCTGTGACTCATGGAATAACCATCTCATAGTTAAACCGCAGGCGTGGTGCCGTGGTACTCTTTAATAACAGGCATCACAAATGATCAAACATGTGAGCCTATCTGTCATCATCGACATGTACTGACTTCAGCCAGAGACTGTATGAGGAGGAGCCAAGTCATTTATAGGAAACTAAATAAACGAAACCTAAACGATAAAACATGCGAGCTAAACGAATAGAAGTCTCACCTTTTAGTCAAAGGAGCCAATAACCTATTTTAACTCTGAAACATGAATATGCATTAGCTGAGCCAGACTGAAAACACAGATTTTAATGTGATTTAACGCTTAATTTACGATACCATATTTTTGCAATCTTAAAATACTGGAGATTTCAGTCTAGTAGCAATTTTGGGGGGGGGTAAAAACTACAAATCAGCCACAATGAAGCAGAATTTGATCATTTCTAAATACACATTCAAATTCAAAACCTAATACTTACTACTAAATTAAGATGTTATACAAAATATATTTTGTAATATTTATTTATTTTAAAGATAAATATTGTCTAGTGCAGTGAAATTCCCTCAAAATACAAAATATTACACAAATATTTAAAGAAAATACAGTTAAATTTATTTAATTTTAATGTCTAGATTTTATTGCATTTGGCTAAGTATTTTAAAATCTAAATAAGGCAATTCCACTTAAGCTATAGAAATATTTCATTAATTTTAATAATAATAATAATAATAATAATTTGAATTATTTACTTCGAGCATCTCTTCTCTGATATGAAACTTTCTGTTAAATCCTTTGCTTAAAAAGTGTGCTTGCAATATGTTCAATTTTCAAATAACATTCATATTTTGTTATATTAAAGATGTATTATGGCCAAAGTCTTTAGGGAGCTCAAGTTGAGTGAAATTTTGGCCTCCGTACATCCAGTAAAGTAAATAAGCGCAATGACTTCTGGTGTTGCCATAAACCACTGCAAATCATCCAGATGGGTTTCAAGCCGGATTAATGTAGCGTTTAGGACATCGAGATGAGCCTGAGAACACAATAATGAACTCTGACACAATACAAAAGTGTGTGTCACACCAATTTCTCAGCAATTATGATATCAGGTAAAGAAATGGGCCTGGATGATCTCTGACTTTACACCCAGCTTCCCTCCAGACAAGACACATCATGCTATGGCGCGCATCTAGGATCATTTGTGATGGTGTAAGTCTGAATAATCCTCTCACACAGAGAATGACTTGAGATTACGTGGCACGGGTTTGCCCCGTCTCTTCCTCAGTTTCTTTCATTTTCCTCACCCCTGCTGGGTCAGCAGTGCTGTTGCTCTCTCAGACCCTGGCACAGGTTGTAGGCTTTAAATGGAGAGATTTACCCCCCTGATTTCCCTAGAGAGAAGGCCATCTGCCTACTGTCACCCAGCCCATTATTGTGAGTTGGACACAGAGCGCATGCTCAGCGGCAGCATCACAAGGCTAAATGCCACAGGCCAGTGACTCACGTGTGCGCTTAGACTCAGACCGGCAGACAGCATTCATATTCATAATCAGAGATTTATTAAAAAAACGTGCACTTAATATATACAAAATCATCTGCAGTAAAAAAACAAAGATTTGAAAATAGATTAATAATAAATAAATAAATGTGAGTGGCCCTTCGTGAAAAAGTAAATAAAATGTAAACAAAACCTAAATAAAAAAACAAATAAAGACCACAAAAAAAAAAAGAAAAAAGAAAGAAAACACACACACACACAATAAATAAATAAATAAATAAATAAATATATATATATAAATGTGAGTGCCCTTGGGAAAAAAGTAAATAAAATATAAACAGAATCTAAATAAATAAAGACCACTAAAAATAAAATACAAATAAAATGTCAAAAAAATTAATAAATATAAATATATATATATATTTATGCATGTACGTATTGTATATGTGAGAGGTCCTTGAGGAAAAAAAGAATTATATACATTTTCTGAAAACAAAATCTAAATGAATGAATGAATTAATTAATTCATCCATCCATCCATCAATAATAATAATAATACACATAATCATATAAATACATACAAAAAATATATATTATGCACGCAAAAACAAATTACAAATATTTACGTAAATACACACACACATTTATATTAGAAAATTACTTGAATAAAAGCACAGTAGCTCTGCATGTACACCTGGATGAGTTATGTATAAATTCCCAGTGTTAAATTATTAAAATAATCTCCAGAGGTGCAATTATCCCCAAGCCTTTACCTCAAGGCCATAAAACCCCAACAACAGCCACTCTGGATGAATGTAAGAGAGTTAGTAGAAGAGTGCACTGGTCTTTTGTTAGTAACAGGAGGGATGAACCAAGGGTTAATGGGGTTGACCTTCACTCTCTGCATTCACTGCACATTTATTGGCCTCTAGACAAATACACAAAGCACCTTAGTGTAACTAACAACACAAACCCCACACATGGGGCTCGTGCAGAATGAATTTCAAGTACTACATCATCATATACAACATCTACTTCTTGTCTCATGACTTGACCAAATGAAATACACCGAAATAAACATACAATAATAAATAAGTCATGCAAAACACTTCTGTTTGTAATATTTACTGTTGCATATTGCACATATATTTTTCTTTCTAAAGGTTATCTTAAGGGTTTTTCCATTGTTGTAATTATAGTTTAAATTTAACATTATAATACCATGCATATTTTTACATTTTTTATAATTTAAAGAAGAAACTAATTCAATGAATAGTTGACATTTGAGGCTTAGTACTATAGAACAGCAATAAACGTTTCAAGTTGCTTCAGACAATGGCATAAACATCATTCAGTGTAAATTATGTTAATCATAATTAATAATCGCAACTACAAATTTTGTCATAATCGTGCAACCATAATACATATACAGTATATTTAGTTTATTTAATTTTTGTTCATTTGTATTAAATATATGTATTTATCTACCTGGGCTCATGGCATAAATGTACACTTGCTGGTGCACTTTTTAGCAAGACACAAAATATGTACCGATAAGTACATATCACTGCATTTTAAAAGAAATGAACACTACAGGCAGTAAAACTCTGACAACTTTTCCTTTTACACAGTTTTGATTGATAAAGCTTAATTTTCACACAACTGCTTGTGAAAACTGATACAGAACAGTTCATATCTGTGTAAAAGGAAGTTGAAATGACACGGTTGCATCAACAAATGCATTTATTAACACTATCAGGTAGATTTAGGGTTGGATTTAGTGTAGGGCATATTTTTCCAACATGATGGAACATTAACTTTTACCAACCGCCCACAGATATCTCAATTCTGAAATGCTGCAATACATATCTAAATCAACATAGTAAAATGTGCCAGGGTTCACATATTGAATCTGTGTTTTAGCACCACTCAGTGGACATTTCTCTTTGAAACTACAGTGAAACATGCACGTTAACATGGTGTTGACCAAAAGTGCACAGAGGTATGTACAGTATTTTTTATACGGGTTGGTATAGCACGCTATACAATATTCCTAATTTTGTAGGTCATTTAGATATTCAATGCATGCACATCAAAAATTTGCACAGCTACTACATAAGTAGTAAGAGTAGTATGAAGTGTAAGTGTATGAATGGATATGGCCGGCTGTTATACTGGAAGGTCTAGTGTCTGTAATGGAGCTGGTGTGAGTGCTGTACTGTAGGGCCGAATGAGGCCTTGAGAGTCTCAGCTGTTTGCTTGCTGACATGTCGAACTCACTCCCAGAGGGCTGGATTTGTTACGCCCCCTTTACCAGATGTCTAACAACACTCTCAGATAGAGGGGGCTGGTCGTCTGCTCACTTGAGAGGAGTCATGATTTTAAAAACATGAATAATAATATACGGTCCGTTTAAAAACAAAATAAGCCTCAGCTGACTTTCAAGTGACTCTGAAAATAATCAGCAATCAGCATTTACAATTCAGCTCTGATTTAAGCATCCTAATAACCAGAATTCTGTATGTAAAATGTTTCACAAGTTCACATAAAAATGTAAATTATGTCATTTACAAACCTGCATAGGTTTCTTTTTTCTGTTACTGGTGGCCATTGACTCTTATAGCATTATTTTCCACACCATAGAAGTCAATGGCTACCAGCAACCGTTTAGTTAACATTCTTCAAATTATCTTCTTTTGTGTTCAACAGAAGTAACAGACTCTGTTTCTTCTAAACAAGTGAGGGTGACTAAATGATGAAGATTGACATTTTTGGGTGAACTATCCCTTTAAGTACGTAGATTCAGTGATTCAAAACCAAAGGTTTTCTATTCAGGAAAACTGAGATTAGGCTTCCCTAAACCAAACCTGCTCAATGCGTATCTCTCTCTCTGGGACTGAAGCAGGTAGCAGATATTCAAGGAAGACCTTCAGAACCGGTGCATGAGAGTAAAAGATTTATGATGCCATTGATTTTTACTGTGAGTAGCTTCACTTATCTCTTGCAAAGAAAGAGAATCTATCTTGCTTCAGTTACAGCATTCCAGGCGTCTATTTCAGTTCTGATACTATTGTATGTATAGATGAGCTTCTCTGAGCGGTCAGGAATGCAATGCTTTGTTCAGCCCAGACGGGGCTGGAATGTGGGTTCAGTGATCTTTGACGTTGGTATTTCAGTCTCAGACTTATAATGGAAGTCTTGAAGTCATGGAGCCAAGAGGCTGAGAGTATACAAACATCTTTAACATAGGTCTATTTTTTTAATGTTCATAAAACAAGTATTGAATGCTCAGCAAAGCTGCAGTTATTTCATCAAAACATACAGTAATACTGTGAAATATTTATTTTAGAATTTATAGCGGTTTTCTGTTTGAATTTGTTTTATAATGTAATTTATTCCTGCGAAATAAATCTACAGTGTAACAATCCTTCAGAAATCATTCTAATATGATTCGCTACTAAAGAAACATTTATCATCACTTAATATTTTTTATAGTAACTGATTTTTTTTTAAGATTTTTGAAAAATGTGAAAAAAAGATTTTTAAATAATTGTTATATATTTTACATTTTTTCTTTTGAACACTATAAATATATTTACTTCCACTTTTGATCAATTTAATGCATCTTACTGAATAAATATATTAATTTCTAAAAAGAAAAAAAAGGTTCCACTTTGAAAATTTGAAAACATAAAATGACCATGTTGGCTCAACATGTATGTAACTGTATTGAGTAGAATATATATATACAGTTTTTAAAAACTAATACTAACTACCAGCTGCAGTATTAATACATTATAAATGCTAAACAAAACAAGACTTTTCCCTCATTTTTCTCAAAAACACATAAAACAGCACTTGAATTTGATCTTTTACTGTCACAATTAAAGATTCATGCAACCCAACACATTATGAAAACATCCATTTTACATACTTTATTAGGACAACATGCTAAATAATTGTGTAGCATTAGCTCAGTTTTATGATCAAGAAGCAATTTGTGAAACAATCTCAATGACTTTCAGTTTAAATGCGACCTCAATGTTATGGATTCAATTCACAGTGAATGCATGAACTGACCAAATGAAGATCTTGAATGCAGTGCATGTTTGATGAATGCAAAACAATGCAATGCTTTGGATGAAAGCATTTGCCAAATGCATGAATCATTGTTACATAAAGTTGCATAAAGAGTTCAATCTGACTAGTAATTAATGTAGCTCCCATCATGAATAAAAGCTATGGATCAGTAAGCACCATGAATATGATTCATCTGTTGACTGTATCATATGGTTTTGTCATTTTCACATCCACACCAGTGCACACGTGGACTTGGCCGCTGACCGTTGCTGGGAAAAAATGCATAAAATGCTACACGTATAGGAAAATCCATGAAGCACTGCATGCGTTTCACTCATCCCTTCACTGCTGGAAAAAAAAAAAAAAAAACGTGGTTAAGAGGTCACATGTTTTATTTTGTCTGCCTCTCTCATTACATTTTCTGCTGTGGCGAAGCAGAGCTCGAAGACAACCCCTCCTCCTCTCTCCAGACACACATTCGTCTCTCTCGTGAGCCGTCTAATCAGCTCGTGATTTTGAGAGTCATCTCTGTACTTATCAAGCCCTCCCCATTCACTTGAGCAGATTAAAGCATCCAGGATTTGAGCGAGTGGGTTAAAGCTCCCTCTCGAGCGATTAGAGATTCTGCTGTTTCTTTCTCCTGCCACGTTGTCCGTGGTTTCAAACGGCAGCACGGCATTCCCACACGCTGACACACTGACACACTGTCTTCGCTTTCCCTTCGTCTTCCCTCGTTTCATCCTCGGCCCACAGCCACAGCAACAGACAGCACTTCAGCTCGCTTCTTTGTTCAAAGATTTAGCTGCAAATACTGCCATTTCCATTTTTACACACACGATATGCAGCCTTATTCGTGGACCAAAAACTTTTCTCACCAGTTTGTTTAATTTTTAAACTAACAGCAGACAGACTGTACATGCAAGTGCAAATTCCAAACTTTTTTGCAATAAATTTCTTTGTCTATTAGCTAAAGCTAAGCTATTCAGTTCAGAAATATATATATTTTCCAAACTTTTTATTACATATTATCATAGAAATATTAAATTTTTAAATTAAAATTGTTAAAACTAAATACTTGAGACACAAATGGCACTATATAAAAAAGAGCAATATATAAATAAATAAATATTTGTCTTTAGAAAATAAGGAATATGTTTGTAAAACTACAAAGAAGTCTTAAATACAATAAGAATTAAAGAAAATAACTTATGTAAAAACTGTAATGGAAATAAAAAGGTACATTTTAATAATTAATGATAAATAATATTTTTTATATCATTTTAGAATAAATACATGAAATTAAATGAAATTAGAAAGCAAATAAAAATATATATTCACTTGCTTTTTAACAGTAATACAATAAAAAATAAAATAAAGTAAAATAAATAAAAGAAAATTTAAAAAGAGAAGGTTTTTTTTTTTCATTCAAAGAAATAAGTATTTTATTTTATTATATATAAAACAAAATGCCAGGATATAGAAATGCAACTACTCACTTTTCACAATTAAAAGCATGTCTGCCTTAGCTTAGAAGTATATTGTTTCCCTGTTAGCAAAGGTCCTGGTTGATTAAATTTGCTTTTAAACAAATTTAATAAAGGTATAAAGCAGTCACACAGTGCTAGTGTTTTTTCTGAAATAAGGAAGGAAGCAAAGAGAAAGAAGGTGAGAGAACAGTAATTGCACCTCGCACTGTCTATCACACTGTCACTTTGTTCACAGCTAGCTAACACTCACACAGTACCTGCTAAAGACTGCTAGCTCAGACAACACTGCGATTAATCACATCCGCTTCAGGCTAACAGACGGCTTTACATAATATACAATTCTGATGATAACCTCCATTGCACTGGGGAAATATAAAAAGCATGCCCTAAAGCTGTCTGAGTGTAGAGGACATGTGGTTTAGGAGGGAAATGTAGGGGTCAAAGGTCAAGTGTCTTGCTCAAGGGCGAAACCTGGTTCTCATGGTGATGGGGGTGACCTAACTAAATAAACTTTATCTTGTGCAGGATTTGGTGAAGCCGTCAACTCTCATGAACAGTCACTGGCTGCTCTGAACACATCATGGCCGTGTCCCTTCAGTTCTCCTCCGTAAACCCCGGCCAAACCTCTGTGGTTTCTATTTATACCCGTGAGTGGTGGATGTGTGACCGAAATGCCTGTCAGTGCTCTTTGATAGCTATATATTCTCGTCTTTTAACTGTCTACCTACCACCCTCCTATGTTTATGAAACTATGGACCTTTTGAAAGCTCTGCAGAGGTGAAAATTACAATCCCAAATCTGGAAATGTTGGGACGTTTTTATAACACGAAAACTAAAAGACTTTCAAATGAGCCACTATTTTATTCACAAGGCGTGTGTGCTTCAAGGTTATACCTTTTAAGTTTTGGTGTGGAATTTGGCCCCATTCTTGCCTGATATAGGTTTCCAGCTGCTGAAGAGGGGATTAATGCGTATTTGGCGCATTTAATGATGCGCCAAATACGCATCATCAGGAGGGGAGCGTATGTTGCTCTACAGTGTCTTCCAAAACATGCAAACCCATACCATTAGAGATCCTGGCTTTTGAACGGAACGCTAATAACACACTGGATGGTCTCCTTCCTCTTTAGACCAGAGGACAGAGCGCCTGTGAATTGCAACAAGAATGTCAAATTTGGACTCGTCTGACCAGAGGAACACTTTTCCTCGTTGAAAGCTTTGGCCCACAACAGTGCTTCTGGACCATGTTCACATATGGCTTCCTTTTTGCATGATAGAGATTTAGCTGGCATCTGCAGATGGCAAGGTGGATTGTGTTTACCGACAGTGGTTTCTGAAAGTATTCCTGGGCCCATTTAGTAATGTCAATGACAGAATAAGGCCAATGAGTGATTCAGTGTCATCAAGGGCATCCAATTAAGGTCTTCAGCTTTGTCCCTTACGCACAGAGATTTCTCCAGTTTCTCTTAAAATTGTGATGATGTTATGCACTACGGAAGATGCGATTTGCAAAGCTTTTGCAATTCGATGTTGATGAACAGTTTTTTTTTTTTTCTTTCTACACACTTAGCTTAATAACTTGCTAGATGTTTTCCCAGCTGAATCTTTTTAAAATGTCTTGCTTTTTCGTCACTTTGTTGCAGCAATGGATTAAAGTGAAATAAGCCTAAAGATGGATTTGTTTCTTGTGGATTACTTGTGGATTATTGTGATGTTTTTATCAGCTGTTTGTACTCATTCTGACGGCACCCATTCACTGCAGAGGATCCATGATGAGCAAATAACTAACTCATCCACAATCAGAAAGTCCTGAGAGCAAGTCATTTTACAAATTTTTTTTTTGATGAACAATTACTTTAAATAAAGTACCAGAACTAATATATTATAAAACTGTAAAGTTTTCAAATCCCAAGTATTCAATTTTGTTGCATGTATTTTTATTTGTGGAAATGGTTTCTCTGAAACACCGGAAATAGTTGAATCCTAAGGCAACAATCAGTGCTAAATAAGGACTTCTTCTACTCAGTTTGTGTTTAGTTCATAACCTCCACAGCACACAATATGGTGGTAATTATGAATCAGAAATGAAAATATGCAAAAACCAATAGAGAAAGATTTTTATGGGATCCTAACAAGAACCAGAACAGTAAAGCTTCATCAACACAGCTCCCAGTTGCTCCACTGACTCCACCGTTTATTTCCCCAAAGGCTCCAAATCACATTACCCTACAACAATAAAGAAAGTGTAGACCGTGTCGAAATATTACACAGGGCTGATAAATCAACATGCTAAAGTGAAATTGTAATCAGATGAACTCTCTGCTACACTGCCTTTCCTTTTGTTTTAATAAAAATTAACTACTTGAAGAAGGAATTGTTGCGTTTCCAAAAGAACATTCCATGATTAGAATGACTTCTGCAAAAGACTTTGCATCACAGACATAAATTACATTTCATTTTAAAATATATTCAGACACAAAGTTTGGTATTTATGGGTTTTTTTAATTCTCTAACACAAAATACTTATTACTGTATAGCACTAACAGACAAATGCCCTTCAGACCCAAAAATGTGTGCAAACATACAATTTTTAAAATTCCTAATATTGGAAATAAAGACACACATTCAGAATGGAAACATCCACCTCAGAGTAATCTAATCTCTCCACCAGATGGCTTTTATAGGAGCATGTGGGCGTTTATAAACGTCTTACAGGGTACGTCTGCTGAACTGAAGGCATCGCTGTGCTGCCATTGTTCCAGAGGCTGAGGTCAGCAAAGCATTTATGAAGGCCAGGATTTAGGTTTTCACATTTCTATCCGATCAAATTTCTCTCTATCACTGATTCTGCCAAAACTAATCAGAACTTTTATAGAGAAGCTTGAAAAACAATATAAGAGTTTATATAAGATTTTTTCATCAAGTTCTGCATCGCGTTGGTTGCAAATAGCAATAATACTGAAAGGCTGACTTGACTGAGCAGAATGTGTTACTCAGCAATGAAGATGATATTATGAGTGGAGCACAATAGTAACGGTCTGCTTTTTCAATGACTTTGAACCCGGCAGCATTTTTTTCCCATTCATTTTCTCCACTAGGCTGTTTTAAAACATTAAAAAGGTCATGAACTGATAAATCAGGAGACCCTTGATCTTGATATATAAGAGGTCACTGTGCTATAAAAACAATCTGTACGCCTTTTTCTTCTTACTCTAATAACAGCTTATACTGAAGCCAAAACCACAGCTTGTGGAATGTACCACCCTATGACGTAATAGTGTAGATAAGCACCTCCTCCACAGAAGATGATCAACACCTGCTTCTACGTCACTGCCTGTTTAGCCCCGTCCACAGATTCACACATGTAGCAGCTAAATGATAACGCAAGTCTGCGCAGGAACCAAACAAGAAACTTTTATTTTTAGTGAAGTGCACATTTACCTCCGAGTCTACAATCCATCACGCCTATTCAGGACTTTCTAAATTATGGGTTTTTTTTTTTCAATTTAAAAATCTTCATGCCCCTTTAAACCAACCAATAGCTCCAAGATGAATCATAACATTACAAATTTTTAAATACAAAAAATAATCAGAAAAAGGCACAAATCCATAGAGCACTGTGACAATTATTGACGGTCAATGTCTATTTACCTGCCATTCACATTGACTGAATAGTGCTGTCTGAATAAAGCCAATGTCTCGCTCAGGTGTTTTGAGTAAAAGGGCAGGAGTGTGTATGTGGTTGGGTGTGTCTCACAAGGGTAAATGAAAAATATAAAGCAATCAATAAATTGATTGCCACAAATGTGAATGGATGACACCTCTGATAGGAGGTCATTCTGAAACTGAAAAGTTAAGCATTCTTTATGGCAGATTCATGTGTGCCATTGATAAGATCCTTTTCTTCCTCAGTCTTCAACTATGACTTGTGATTTCCCAGAATACCTTTCAACAAAACCTCAGGGGGAGGGTCAACATACCAA
>JAUMHP010000055.1:2298767-2359661 GCA_032361065.1 Enteromius trimaculatus | reverse complement strand
AACAACTCGATTTTCCCCACAGGAGTGCTTTAAGGGTAACACGTTGAGCAAACACCACAAGCTATTAAAGAAGACCTTGGCCGAGTCTGACTCTTCATGTGTTTGGTCTTCCAGTGCATCAAACACCACTGACACATTTCTGAAAGCTGCTAGCGAGTTGGTGGTCATCACAGATGTGACACACTGAACTGAACTCCAGACGCATTTAATTGGATTTCACAAAGCAGTGCTTGAGTAAATATCCCAAACTGACAGACCCTCGAGTGACTCGAGTACAAACAAGGCAGTGTAGAACCAACAAGAAACCCCGGTCAGGCTTCAAGGTCTCCGCTGTTGCCTTATCAGCAAGTGAGCAGCAGAGCATGTGAATATCATTACATGCACAACGAACATCTGACGAACTGCATCACCGACACATGTTTATCTACATATACTCTATTACTCTGGCTGCTGCAAACTGGAATATATTGGTCTGTATTATCAAGATACACAGTGCATGCTCTTTAAAATGGGAATCGCATGAAAATGTCACTCTGAAAATAGGGCATTGATTTAGTGACATGCCGTCCTCTGAGACAAACGTGCGGTGGCAGGATAATACATTATGCCGCTTTGACTGATGACCTTGTCTTCAGACACATCTACGCAGAGAACAATTGCTTCTGTGCTGCGTAGGATAAATAAGGCAAATGCTGATTTCTTTTGGTAATCATTCAAATGAGCTCGGCCTTTCCTTAATGTAGTGTAAGGGTGATATTTGTGGGACTCAGTCTTACAAGCGCCTACACAAGATGCTAAACACAAGGACTGGAGTGGTGGCATTTTTCTAATCTTAAAGACATCCGGAGTCAAAGCTCGCTTTCGGTGAGAAAAACATCAAACATTTCAAGTATTCAACATATGTGTCTACATTTGCATCAGCACATACGTGTTACTTTAAATGAAGCTTTTATCCAAAGTTTACAGGGTCACAGTGTGCGCACATGCACTCTTTGTAAACATTACTTATGTCTGTTGTTAACATTATCATAATATAGCTGGGTTGTCATGCCACTGTGGTGTATTGGTTTAAAGTGTTGGGGTAGCAAGAAATCTAGCAAAAAAGGTCCTTCTGGACTCACAAGAGGTTAAGTGTCTTTCTCAAGGACACAATGGTCAGAGTTAATGGATCTACCCTTGTGGGGTTTGAACCTGCAAGCTTAAGTTTAGCAGACCAGATCCTAAGCTACATATACTGTATGAGTCAATGATACTTGTTTCTGTAGTCCAGATACTGCATATTAAATCATAATTAAAAAAAGGCAACTAACACAAAAAAATTAGGCTAATGAACCTTTTCTTTGATTACCTGAATTAAAAGTCCTTTTGATATTTTTCAGCAGCTTTAAAGTATAAAATAGCAAGGTGAAGTAACAATAATATCCATCCAGATATTATAAATAAGACAAAATGTTATATAAAAATGATAAAATTCCTCACGAGCAGTTAGGCATAATATTCCATTTGATAAATTATTACTTGTAAAAAACAAAATTATGTATATATTTATAGTAAAATAGAAAAATGTGAAAAAATCTTTTCTTTTTAAAAATCCAAGAAATTAAGTGTTACAATTTAATTTCAAACTATAACATTTACTTTAATATTGATTTAATATTTTACTGTATTTTATTCAAATAAATGCAGCATTAATAAACATCTTAATCCCATTTGAGCAAACATTAACACTATAATAAAACAAAATTAAAATCAGTGAGGCATAACCAACAAGCAGGAAGCCATTTTGTTGTCATGTGACAAGAAAACCATCAAAACAGACAGGACCTCCTGACTGTGCTATTAAAAATATCATATTTTGACCTTTTAATGGCAAGTTAAGTTCAGGTCAAAAGCAGTCATCTTGAATAAAATAAAGATACTTGAAAAAAATATATATAGTTAAAAACTGATCATTTGGCATTTTAGAGAGTTAAATCACGTTTCATGTAGAAAACAGCA
Source organism: Enteromius trimaculatus (assembly GCA_032361065.1). Classification (NCBI taxonomy): domain Eukaryota; kingdom Metazoa; phylum Chordata; class Actinopteri; order Cypriniformes; family Cyprinidae; genus Enteromius; species Enteromius trimaculatus. The sequence goes on along the minus strand of JAUMHP010000055.1, from coordinate 2,357,663 downwards.
TAACACTTTAAGAAGTTGGCACACTAAACTATTTTTTTTTTTTTTGCAGAAAATCTCATTCCTTTCTTCCTTGTTTGTCACTGACACATTTGCATTTATCAATGTCACCTCTGTTATTTATAATGATGCTTTGGCAGAACTGCACGCGAAACGCTCAAACTGAAAAGCAAAGGACGCACGTGTCAGAGCATCTAGCCTTAAATAAGCTCCAGACTCACCTGATCTGCGCAGGGCAGGCTGCGGACTGGGCAAGCCGCTGCTGATGTGGTACGAGAAGCGCATGCTTTTGAACTGGCTGGAATAAGATGAATTGTGCGGACTGGAGCTGATGAGATGCGCGCTCTTGGGTCGATTCAACTGCATCCCTGCCTGCGAAACCCTCACGCAGGCATACAGGACACAAGACGCGGACGAATTCCAGGGAACGGGCTTTATAATCCAGATCCAGATATAAAAACAGAGTCTTCAAAACAGTCCAGGTCCAAAACCACCAGCCACTCTTGCGTCCCGAGGTCGTCCTCCTCCTGTAGATGCTGGAAAGGGTGAATCTGCCGGATCGATCCCCCCTGATCAGCCGGTGGACGGTAAATCCGAACAGAAACAGCCATCAACGATCAGTTTAACCAAAACCACATACAAGTCCAAGCAAACGCGATATAAGGAACTCCCAACGCGCAATGACCTTTGAGAAAATGAACCATCTTCGTATGGCATTCGCAGTAGTGTTGCGGTCACAGACTGTACAGAAGCAACGAGTAACGTTATAAATCCATAACAGAATAGGATAACATTAGAACACGAAGCTTCCAAAGCAAAAGGGCTCCGATGAACCACATTGGCTGTTAGGGACCCTCGCGTTTTAAAACGAACTTTCCCGTTTCATCTTTCCTGAACTTCTTGTCGCGGAATTTAAACGGCGCCGCATATTGTCGTTATTATTCCGACGGTTTCCCCCCCGTTTCCTCTCGGTATAACCGAATCCAAAAATATGCACACTCAGCTGCTTCAAACACAATCCCCATTCGCCGTTTGAAAACTCCTCCGGCTGTCGGCGTGTATTTTAAGCGGGATCCCCGAACAAAACAAACGTTACAATGTCGCAGCGTTCCATTGTTAGAATGTTGCAATGTTACAATTCTTGTCGCTCTCCACCGGTTGCTCGTCTGTTCTTTTGTGGGACTCGACAACGCCAAAGTGTGTTAAACTGAAAACCTCCTCCTCCTCTTCCAGGACATATGAAACCGAGCTTCAACCCCCTCCATCTCTCTCTCTTTTCCCAAAGTCTGTTTCTCATTTTTTTTCTCCTTCTCTCTCTCTCTCTCTCCTTCTTTTCCTAAGGGTCTGTGCTTGAAATCTGATGCAAAGCAAAAACTTTCAAAGGATTTGAACGCCCCCCTTCCTGAAAAGAAACCCCTGTGTGTCCTAATCGGGGAGATCGTTTATATTTCATAAATTAAACATTTACACCCCATAAAAATATGTGGAGTTTGGAAGAGAGCTTAAGTGGTTGTAAACACGGACTCGTCCCATTTGACCTACATTGCACCAGTAGCTCAAGTTGAAAAGCCTTCAGAGGGAGGAGGAAAAAAAATACTTAACTTTTAACCAGTTTTGAATCTGGGTGGATATAATTGGTCATTAGGTTAATAATCCTTAATAGCTAACAATGACTGTATTAAGTGACAAATGCATTTTAACCCCATTTAAGATCCCAATAATCAAAACCACCACATCCATATCACAATAAATAAACGAACAATTTAAATAAAGTAAATCCATTAATTTTCTTTTTTTGGTTTATGTGCTTAATTTGCGATGAAATGATGCTACACAACAAAAAATAATTGCTGGCTATAACAATAATGTCAATTCCTGTGAGCAATAAAAAAAAAATAATGTAAAAATTAATTCAATATTAACTTTATTAATCTTTTTTTCTTCTTTCCCTAATTTGTTACATACGGGGGAGTCCTGTTTTATTTAAAATCTTAGCTATTTGTTTTTATTCATTTTTTGTTTGTTTGATTTTTGATGTTTTGTTATTTTTGTTGCATTTAAAATTCAATAAAATTATTTAAAAAAATACAAATACAGATACTAATCAATAGCAAGTGGAAACCTGTATTTTGGTTAGATTTTTGGTTATATAGCTTGATTTCTTAAAGTCAACATCTTTTGTCAGTAATAAAAAAAAGAATTAATTAATTCAATAATTTATGATCTTGGAGTAAAAAAATCTGACATGTCCATGACAGGTTTTGCGATATTAACCCTGCTACTTGCCTTTCTGTCAGCATTGTGAACCTTCTGAGTGCGTTTTCCCATAAATGAACATGTTATGGGTAGAAAGGGCGCCATCAAATTCAGCAATGTTTATATAAGCTGAGTTCGTACAGGCTGAGTCAGTAGATTCTGTCCAGCTGCAGGACTGGAACTCTTCACACGTCTCTCTGTGCAATAGATTTTTTGCATGTTTATCATCACTGCTTAATCATGGGACATACAGACCATTCTAAATCTGCATCTGTCATATATAGTACAGAACTCCATAAAACCACTTTTAACCTAAAAAGAGAAGAAAAAAAAAGGACCTGCCCACTAACTACAGTGATGACAGTATTTGACTGAGGAAGGTGCTTCGAGTGTTTTGATCATTGCAGGCGTCAATTACACAGTTTGACCATTAGATGTCAGTCTTGCTTATAAAGTCAGATACACAATTAACATTCAGCGCTCAAATTAAACCTTCAGTTACACTGGAATTTATTTATTGATTTTGTAAAAACAACACATTTAAAAAACAACAACAAATATAATGTTTAAGGATTAAAAAGGAAGCATACATTCAAAATGGATAAAATATCTGTGATCTTCCATCTTTTAGTGTTTTTTTGATCTCTCTAATGAATCAGAAACTTTGTTAGTCGCTGGATCAGATCTTTAGATGGCAATCAAACCTTTTTCTGGTATAATACATCAGTCCTTCACTCTGCTAACTTCTGGGCCACATAAAGATTTCCGACTTCTCAGGCTATACCTCGGCTGTTGGGGAAACAATGAGAATACATTAGCATCCAGACATTTTCGATCAAGATTCAGCTGGAAAACACATGCAACACGTTTTTTTTGCAATAGACATCTATAATTACTTTGCTTGAAATGGTTGAATATTATTAAGTGCTAGAAATGTCTGTACATGGCTGTGCAATTCAGAGACAACAACAAAATGTCTGAAATGTTTTTGTTGAATAAGTTAAAATTTTTAGTATATTATTTCACAAACATGCATTTTTAAAAAAAATCTGCCAATTTGTGAAAGAAGATCTAAAAGGACTAATATTACCTAATTTCATGATGCTGTTCAAAAATATCAAGAACTTACCATCATGTAGGTTTTTTCATAATACTAAAATAATACAAAATTGTATATATTTTCATCATAATGACAAAATGTTTTAACTGCAAAGAAGTGGAAAAACATGTCCAGACACTTGTATAAACACATACCCCCAGTTTCACAGACATGGCTTAAGCCTAGTCCTAGACTAAATGTAAATCTGAGCTGTTTCAACTGATTGAAACTTGGACTAACTGATCTTTAAACGTGTCAGTGCTTTTGTTTTGTGTTAAGATGCACACCAGGAACCTTTATAAAAATGACTTAAATGTTCTAATTGAAATATGGCCTAATCCTGGTTTAGGCTAAACCCTGTCCATAAAGGCTTGGTTTCACAGACTGGACTTAGGTCAGTACTAGGCCTTAGTCAAATTAACATATTTAAGCAGCTTTTACAAAAATCCCTAAAATGCCTTGGTCATATTTTTAGATATGTCAGAGCAAGATCTCTTTAGTTGAGACAGCTCAAACATGCATTTTAGTCTGGTACTACCCTTAAAGCCATGGGGATAAGATTTATAAATTAGCTTTATTCACTAAATCAATGCAATTTTCTGTTACTCTATGCATGTAGTAAAACACCTGCCCTCAGCAATCAACACCACAAAATCAATAAGAAACAAGTATTGGATTGCGTTCAGTAAATATGATGCGGTGCGGTAATTTGTGTGAGGAACAAACTGAAATTTAAGTTTTCCAATAATCTTCCTGGAATGTAACCAAATCAGCTTATCATTAGATCAGCTTTCAAGATGTAAATTCAAAGCCACAACAAAGATGAAACAATGCGTCAATGTCAAGATCAAGCTCAGTGTACTACGAAACGCATTCAAACATCAAAACTTCATCCCTAATTATTAGATAAATTACTAAAGCTATTTACTGATACTTTTCCTGGAAAGGAATCACTTTGTAAAGACATTTCTACAAAATGAATACATATATTAATATATGTACAGCACCTCATTGTCATCCACCAGGACACTGTACACCGTGACAGAAGACGTCCGCGAACGAGCCCCTGACGTGCGCCGCTGACGTCTCTTCAGGGCTTCTGAGGTGCTCTGTGTCTCAGATTGTCTGGCTGACAATCAGTTTATATTGGAAATAGGACGTTAGTTCAACAAATTAGAATATTCATTTAAACTCAACTGTATTCATTAAATTTAAATCAGCATTTGTGACCCTGGACCACAAAAACATTAAGGGTAAGGTAACAGATTTATACATAATCTGAAACCTGAATAAATAAGCTTTCTATAGATGTATGTAGGTCTGTTAGGACAGGACAATATTTGGCTGAAATACAGAACAGAAAACAAGAACAGTGCCCTTAAAGCTGTCCAAATTAAGTTCTTGGCAATTAATATTACTAACCAAAAATTAAGTTTTGATACATTTTTATATTAATTTTTAATAATATATTTTTATATTAATTTTTTGATATATATTATTATATTAATATACTATATTAGAAAACATCTTCATGGAACATTAACTTAATTAGCTTAATATCCTAATGATTTTTGCCATAAAAGAAAAATCAATAATTTTGAACCATTCAAATGTATTGTTGGCTATTGCTACAAAAATACCTGTGCTACTTATGACCTGTTTTGTGGTCCGGGGTCACATTTGACACTTTCTGAAACATGCAGACTGATTAAAATGTCAGCTCTTTCATAAGCAGCGCTCACTGTCTGGAGATGCAGAGGATGTGGACAGGGCAGCATTCACCACGCTAGAGGGATGCAGAACAACTAAACTGTCATCTCTCTCTTCCCACTCGCTCTGCCGACGTTTTTGTCTGGACCTCTTCCATTCATCCACAGATGCCGAGAGACATTCTAGAAGGTATCGCGAGAAAGATCTAGAACAAACTCTGGAACTAAACCCTTTAAATGTCAAGGCACCTGCTCGCTTGAAGATACCTGCTTTTTGCAAGGCCTGCTGAAGATCAGAGCGAGTCTCTCGGAGCTCCTTCAGGATTTCGAGACTCTCTCGGCTGATATTGCGGTAGCGCAGAGCGAAGTACAGTAGAACAAGGCAGCCAAGTAGAACCATGGATTTTCTTAGAAGACCAACTAAAAAGGTGATTTTCTCCTACGCAAAAGAGAATAAATTGCAATAAAACCATGATTGACAGTATGCAGATTTTGGTGTAACTCCACACTTTAAACCTAGACACCAATTACCACTTTAGTATTATGCAGTAGTCTTACCATTTGTTGAAATCCATGATCCTCGTTCTCCAACACCGTCTTACAGATCAATCTTTCAAGATATATATTCAAAGCCACAAGTCCAAAAAGGAAAAATCTAAAATGAAATGATGCGTCAAAAGTCAAAATCTAACTATAATTAATGTTTTTGACTCTATTAAAAGACAAAAATACCATAGTATGTTATATAAAACAAGGCTACAATCAGTTATTCTCCATTAAAAATGTGCAATACCTGTGCAAATTCTACATACACCACCTTTAACTTAGATTTTTTTTTTAAAAAGCTTCTAAACTTTTTTTTTTTTGGCATTTTTGCATTTTTCTGGGAAAGCTGAACATACACAGATATGACCCTTACTTCAAAACCAATTTGTGCAAGTTTCTGAAGACACATGAATGAATTTGAACATGTGCACTCCAACAAAACCTACAACCTAAGACCAAAAGAGAAGTGCTAGTTCTTATTTCCCATGTAAAGAGGAGGTTCACTGCAGCAAAAATAAATTATTATTTTATATTTCTTTAAAAAAGGGTTAGTTAAAAGTAAAAAATCTCGGGATAAGTTAAAAGAAGACCACCCTTTTACTTATTTCTACAGCATCGTCTATACTAGAAGCACTGCAGGTTTATACTCACCTTGCTCCAGCTGTGCGGCGGACAGAAGTCAGAAGGAAAGAGGCGACAAAGCCCAGGGCATTGTAGAAAAGGGAACTAAACGTGTGCGTTTCTGACATAATGAAGCTCTGGAGGAAAGCTACACGGTTAAAGATTTCCGCAAATGCCACCTGCTGCTCCTGTGCCGAATGCCTCATCTCCCCAAATACATCTCTCAGGCCTGAAACATTTCAGCTCAGTGTGGATCACAGCACACAAGCAAAGAATGAGGTAAAAGACAAGGCATTTTTATGGTCAAGCACATACTTCACTTTGATTGGCATTGATTGCCTCATCTCTGCAACATGCAAAAAAATAAGACATTTCTGTCAGGCTGAAATTATCTACAAAACAGTCTGAAAGGAGTCTGCATGTCAAGTGGTTAAGAGTGAATTAATTCCAGAATACATTTAACTGCAGGCATTTGCGAGAACTGACTTAAAAGTGGCGATGACCTGAGCATCTAAATGATAGGAGAGAGGAGGATTGTGACATCTCAACCTGACCTTTACACCTTGGAGCTGTAAGTGAAAAGGGATGTATAATATATCGGTAGCACATTGGTTATAATTTTTATTATAATACTGAATATTTCAGTGTGCATGATTATTTGCCCAAATATGACCTCTGCTATGATCTAAAACTTGTTGAACATTAAAAGAAATTCTAATTATATATATATAATTTTTAATGCCGTCAAATGATTTATCACTATTAAACACACCAAAGGTTTTGTCTACTAATATATTTATATATGTGTGTGTGTGTGTGTACGTTGTATATTTTTTATGTATATATAAAGACACACACATACAGTATTTATTGAAAATATTTACATGTATATACTTTTATATAGTTTTATTCTTGTATTTTATATTTTATATATATAAATATATTTAATATAAAAAGATATACATGCACGTGTTAGTATTTATTTATACATAATAAATATACACATTGCACACACATATTGTAAAGAAAAACTATTTTTGATCACAAATAATCATTTGATAGCACTAATAATATTATTAACTTAAATTATAATGAGATGCCTAAATGAGCAAGCCTATAAAGTCTAATTTATATATATATATATATAAAAATATAAATTATATATAAATAAATACTTTTTTTATCTTTCACTTTCAGTGATTCTAAACCAGATATCATACTTCAATAAGCATATTTCCATCTATTTTATGTATTGGCCATCACCTTGAGTGGAGTCCTGCAGGGTGCTCTTGAGTTCCTCTCCATTGCGTAGGATGCTTTCCTGGGATTTCAGAGCGGCTCTTTGGGCCAGGACCAGATCTTCTGCCATCCGCTGGGTGGAGGCCAACTGCTCTGCAACCCCCGCTGAACTCTCAGTCAACCTAAAACACAGATGAGCATTGGCTCACATTAATATTTTATGCACATAAATACCTTTCATATATTTAAAATATGCATCTAGGGACCTTTGTACCGGTGAATGGTGTTCTCAGCTCTTTGTTGCCAGCGCTCACTCTGCAAGTAATGACATATACTGTGTGCATGGGTGAAAAACTCAGTGTAGGTGTTGAAGGCCACAGGATCCATGTCTTGGGTGCAGGTTTTGACATCGCTATCTTCAGGACACTCTGGGAAACTACGACCTGACCTGCAATAAATTATTAGACAGAGACAAAAGACAGGGAACATTTAACATTGAATTGTGAACATTAGTGGTTGCCATCTAGTTTGTACAGATAAAAAATGATTCGAAATACATCCAAGTCCAGTAAAATGAGCTGTTGACCTTTGCAGGTGGCAGTGTGTGAAGGACAAGGCGATCTTGCTCTGCACATCATCACTGAACTCTTTGCAGCTCGACTGTATTTTCTCCAGCGCTCGAGACCAGCACGCGCCATAACGCGGCTGCTGCGACAGCTCGCGCACTCGCTGGAATTCAACGCGGCCCTTGTCCTCCAAACTTCTATCGCTACTCACGGCACAGACAACAACAGCGATTGCCAAAAATGCCGTGACCCACATTGCAGCCCGCGAGGAGGTGTTGGACACACAACAAGCAAACCTTCAATGAATATTATATGACTATTAGGAAAACCCAAACTCTTCACACCACGCTCAGGGTTCGGTTCAATTTGTGTCATTAATCGTCATGAACGGTAGTGGTTCCGCCTACAGGCTGGAGAGTGGGTGAATGTGGCCTGTGGTTTTGCATTAAGTCCATGCAATCCATGAAAATATACTGTATGCTTTGCTATTAATTAGTCTAAATTAAGCGTAGGGGTCGTAATGGTTTTGTTTGTGCTCACCGAGGGGGCATTTTTTTTTTTATCAAAAACATAATAATTTCAGGATCACTACTAAAAACACTACTTAAAAACAGTTGTAGCCTACTGCTTAGTATAGTTAATGTATCACATTTTAATCAAAGCATTCTCACTAAATAAAAACAGACCTATTAATTCATTTAAATCTTAATCCTCTCTCTGTCTATTATGATAATGATAGTTATTGTCAGACTTCAGTACAGTATTTATATGTTTACAACTTTTAACACCCCATACCCTATACACACTCTATATGCGAAATAGAGAGCAGGGTAAAAATGTTCATTCATTGTTGGTAGTGTGGAACTGAGAAGGATGACTAAATATATGCTATTTAATAGGCCTTGCCAATATACAGTATATCCAGACAGGGTCAGAAATTAAGTAGTGCTTAGTGCAAAAATGCTATCGAAAATGACAAATGCCTCAGATTTAAGTGAAATGTCCAAGCAGGGCATTCATCTGTTTATTTTTATCTGTTATCTAACATTGTACATATTTCATTATATTCTATTATAAGCCTTTCTATGATGGGTTTAGTATGGATTTAGTGCCTCTCAAGAAATTGTATAGCTGTCAGATTTATTCTGTTTCCGCTGTTTCAGATGCGAGTGTTGTTAAATACCCAAGCAAGTGTTTTTTGATTGCAGGAGGAGGGGAGACTAAAATAAGCTCAGCTGAATGTAAGGAAACATTCGCAACAACTCCACATACACACCAATCGCACCACGTGAAAGCTAATATGTACCTAAATTATGTAAAATTCTTACGGCAGAGTTTTTCATGATATCATTTGCATCAGTGATGTATGGGAGTACAATACAAACTTTTTTCAAAATATTTTCCTTTGCGTTTGGCAGAACAAACAAATTCATACAGGTTTGAAACTACTTGAGGGTGAGTAAATAATGACAAGACTTTTTTTGGGGTGAACTATAAGTATTCTCTACTCTTTGATTTACATTTGATGTTGAATCGATTTTAAAAGTAATGGTTACATACTGTACACATGCAATTCTTTTCTGTTTTCTGCCAAGTCTGTGACTTATACCACTTTTACAACTGTAGGCCTGTAAGTAAAGATTTCCCATAATAGTACTCTCATTTCCTGTTTCTTTCTTTTTCTTACCTCATTATCACATTCACGCATCAAAAGAGGAACCTTGCAAACATCACTCTACAGCACTTGTTGATTGCTCACAGCTAGACCAATGAAAATGTTAATGTCAAGCACTATCAATGTCAATTTCACAACATGTGAATTTCACTTGCATAAAGATCCTTATTCTTGCTTTGTGATTTAAAAAAAAACTCAAAAAACTGCAGTTAAAAATTGCCTTTTTTTCTATTCAAACAATGTATAATTGCTGTATTTTTACATTTTAAGAATTAAAACATGTGGATCTGGACCACAAACACAAGCATTTTTTCCATTAATTTATGGTTTGTTGGGATAGGACAATATTTGTCCAAAATAACTATTTGATCATTTGGAATCTGCCGGTGCAAAAAAAAGTTCTTAGCAATGCATGAAAAAATCCAGGGTCACATAGGCCATATTAATTCAATAAAACTGTATAGAGTCCATTTGAAAAGTTTTTGTTGTTGATTTACATTTTTGTTGATACAAATGTCTTTTTATGACACACCTCGACTCCCATATATGAACTGATTGAAATGGGTGTCTATACATTTTTAGCCCACTAATCTAAATCTTTTAAACTTTAATTAAAATATCTAAAAGAAAATCCAAAACTTGACATGGATTGATCCCAAAGAAAGAGGACTTTATCGCAGATCGGAATAATACAGTTAGGCACTATTATTCTGGTGTGCAATGCAGCTTTCCTCGCCCTGGACGTTGTTTCCCCTCTCTGCTTATCCACTTCTCAGCTCTCGCGAGAACGCACGCGCAACCCCCTTTCCCTTCCACCCAACCTCTCGCGAGATCTCGCGTCCGACGGATGGTGTTGTGTTAGAGGGAGTGGGAGAGGAGGGTGAGGGGTACCCACAAAGATGTTGCGTGATTTTTTGGAAATTTATTTATTTAAATAAAAATGGCCGCCGCAGAGAGCGGAGAGGAGAGACTGTAAGTGTGAATCGCATCCATTCCCATTGTCACGGATTCCAATGTCAGGCGTCGCGAGCGGCGATGGCGTCGGTTTTGATCGTCGCTGTGATATTTTGTCAGGCAGGCGCAGGCTGAGGGGGGGAAATGTTAGCCGCGCTAGCCCGCGAAGGCGTTGAGAATACGTCACTCGCATTTCTCCCGCTCTTTTTCCACGATCAGCGGACACTTTGTGCGGCACGCTTTAGCCCGGTGTCGTTTTCTGACGTTACTTCCAAAACTCCCCTAAAATCTGGAGCGAAGGCTTGCCTGGGGGTTTGGACGCACACATGTTTTGTTTTGCTGATATTCGCGGCTCTTTCGCGCGAATGTTACGGCGCTCCTGTGTTGTTTAATTCCGAAGCGCTCGCTAGCTGTCAAAAACAGCAGACTGAAGTAAGTTAGCTCGCTTGTGGCGCTGCAGGACATGGCAGGGGACCGAAATCAGATTTGCTCTAGATAGATCTGCCTGTCCTGTTGTGGAAAGGCTTGCCCGAGTGCTTAGAAATGAGGTTAAGATGCGTTTTAGACCAGCGCGATGCTGTGTAGGTAGCTGTGCATCATCAGGTACCAAGTTTGCATATGCAAGCAAGTTGGCCAGTGTGCTATTTCTCTGCCTGATGTCACTGTGCGTGCGTCTCTGTGTTGATATTGCTGCTCGTTTTGCCCCTGCAGCATGCAAACCGTGTAACTCCAGGTGCAAAACACACTGTTGTGCTTCTCGCATTTCTGAAATATAGATAGTGAGCTTGCTTTAGCAATGCACAAGGCACTCCCATGTGATATTGTTGAGCTGACTTCCGGTAGCCAGCTAACGGATCTAGCAGCATCATATTTGTATGTGTGAGTGTGGTCGACCGCAGGGGGATTTGCACAAACTCAGTGACATGCAAGACACAATGCTCCATGTCTTCTGCACACACTTGTGACAGGTCTTGAAGGCTCAACTTGCATCCTGTGTGACTTCTTCCTGTGTTGCATGCTCCATGAATTCATTGCAAGAGCAGGTACTGGCTAGATGAAACGTTTTGTTTGCCAGCCATGGAATATTTCACAGTTTTAACTCAAACAGGTTATTATTACGAATTTCATTTGGTCACTAAAATGTTGTTTTGAAGTATTTTTTACTTAAACATTGCTAGTAAATTTGACAAAACGTTACAGAAAATGGCAGGTTTGATTAAATTAAATGTTATATTTCAAAGTAGAAAAACTGAAAAGAATATTTTCCTGTAAAGCATTCTGTAGTAACTTTACAGTGGGGTACGTTTTCAACATTGTGAGTCAACAGGGACTTCAAATAAACACCGCTACCATCCTTCCTCTGCTTTTCCGATGTCTTTTCATTATGATTAAACATAGTCCTTGATTGGCTAACATGGTATAACTGTTAATATTTGATAAGGATTCATAAGTGGAGCTGTCTAATGCACATATTCATTGATTTCCAGCGTAGGTTCAAGGCCTTCGCCACCTCCTACTTGGTGCTAAATTGAACAGTCAGCGTTCACAGTAAAAGCTTAATTATGACCAATACCAATTAGCTTTCATTATGGTTCTTTAATTGAGTGGACCCCAACAAAGTCGTGGCTTAAAGAAAACTTACGACGTGCTGGTGTTCATTTGTGTTCATCTCATAAATGGGCAGTTCATGCTTAAGGTCAGACCTATAAATTATTCCATGGCTAACAAAGAGAATATCTCATCTACGCCAAATGATCCAGTATCTGCCCTAGCAATAAATTCATGGAGCATGCCGCACATGATACAGCTGTAAATGAATAAATGTGAATGCACAAGATTAAGTAAAACCTTATGTAAATAAGGGAAATTGTATATATTAGGTGAGGTGACTGGACTTTCGGTAGCATAATTATTGTCTTAGGTGTGGATCATTTTACTAATATTTAGGAAATGCAAACATGTCGTTTCACATTTAACATGAGGTCATAAAAGTTGCATACGTAACATGTTGTTATAAATGTATTAAAAAAGGTTTTGCAAGTCACTTTGAAGGATGTGAACTTCCCCAAAAAGTGTCAGAATTGGCATATCTGTTCTGCTAAAGTGATGAACTGATGCAGATTTTGCCTAAAAGTACACTTATTTTCTTGGATGTTGTATTAACTAAGTGATTGTAGAAATGTATATTCCTGACACGTGCCATTTAAAAGATACAAATCAATAAGTGAAGTGAATATCATTGACAATGTAGTGCAGTCAGTGGTAGTTTGTATGGGTGTATTAGTTAAAACACTAGAATTTCATTCTTTTAAACGTATTTGAAGAGTGTTTTATGTAAAAGTCAAGTGCAAACTAATTTGTTTTGTAGTTTTACTATTATTTTGATCCTGACTGCTTGAAGGATTCTTTATCTCATGCTGTCTGTCCTCTTTGATGTGTCGCCAGCACCAAGTATTAAAATCATTTTAAAGGGTTGCCAGACCCTCAGTATAACTACTCATCCCATGAAACGCTGTGATGCAATTGTTTTGAAAAACGTGCAAACTAAAACTGGTTGAAAATCATTTCATACTAAACATTGTTCATTCCAGAATATTAATATATGGATTCATGTAGTTTGAGATTTGATGATTTTATTTGCAAAGCTTTTTGAGAGTTAGCGGTCAAAATTATTTTGCCCGTTATTTACATTTTCATATAAATCTTTTGATGTGCGTCTGATTTTAAGATTATGGATAGTTTTCATAGTTTTTCACTGGAAAGAAACCATTTCAAAATAAATTCATATTATGCAACTTCTAAAAAGCAAGTTTTCACTGACTTCTAAAGAAGCATATATGGTATGGTCGCTTAACTTTGAGCGTTTTTTGAGCTCTTTAAAGGTGTTTTTTTTATGTTGTTGTTAAAAATGAAGGTGAAAAATGTGATTTCTGCTTCTGAAACCCAACTGTTGCTCTCTACTAAAGTTTTAAAACCTGTGAAATTGGGAAATGCTTCTCCACATAGTAAGCTCATATTTTATAGTGCAGATTAAATAATTTAGCTATACACATGCATACTAAGTGCGGCATGTATAGTCATAAATTGGCTAAAAAGTATTCATATCTGTACCTTTGTTTTGATAATGTGCGAAAACTGTCTAGTGAATGTTTGTTTTTAACTTAGGTTTTGTTCATGTACTGAAACATGTCAGTGGCTGTTTATGCAGACCGTTAGTCAATGTTGAAGTGAAAAAAAGTAGTTTTTTGTCTCAGCTTTATGTACCTGGTAAACTTGAACTGTGGATGTGTTCATCGCTTGTCGTCTGAGTTTCAACACAGTACTGTCATCGAAAGTGACAGCATTTGAGCTAAGAACATGTGGGATCTCCACCCTGCTAGAATAACTGTAAATGCTATGAAAATCTAAAAAAGGTGTCGTTTAATTCATTCTTGCTGTGGAAGTTTTGTAAACTTGTTTTTCTATGCTGCACACATGGAAATGAAGTTCACAGTATATTTGTTTCTTTGTGATTTGATGTTTTTATGGACTAATTATTGCGACTGCCATGTGGTTACGTGTTTTAAGAGTAATCTGCCAATTACGTATAAGGCAAATTAAGTTGATCATTGTGTATAGATGACAAAGAATTGGTTGTCGCCTTGAGGGACAAGCCACAGACGAGCGGGAAATTCCTCTGTTCTCTGAAGACACAATGATTCAACCTTGACACCTCCAGGGTGATTTCCATGAGTCCGTAAGCAGGGTAGAAATCAAATTGAACGTGTTTCTCCTAAAGTTACGAAATAGACACATCTTAGACTCAGGTTTCACATGATGCCTAAAGATGTTAAGGTGTGAATTGCATCAGCTTATTCGGTTAACCGAGTTTTTTTGCTAACACTTCAAATTCAGGCCACATCTCGCTTGCTCATAGATGGTATTTAATAGAACTCGTGTGATCTGCTTTGATGCAAAACTATTGAATTTATGATGGCAAACATGTTCTTCTGTTCAGTTAAAAAATAAATGCTTCTTAGAAAAGGGGTTGACTTGAATATAGACGTGTATCCTGTCTCAGTGTGCCACTTATTTTTGTGTTGTCAGCAGAGGTGAGGACAAGAATGAAGACCAGGAGGGCTCAAAAGACAAGACGCAGAAGCAGAAGAAAAACAAAAGGGAACGGCAAGATGTGGAAAAACTGGAGGCCACAGTGTCCGTTCCTCCACCCCCGCCCCTCCTTACACAGGGGGATGTTGGACAACAGACGGAGGCTGAAAAATCTGAACCCATTGACCCTGAAGTTGGAGCTGCTCTCAGCGCTCCAGAATCTTCCGCAGCGGCCAAGCAGCGGCGTTCCATCATTCGGGACAGAGGCCCACTGTATGACGACCCTTCACTGCCTCAAGGTTGGACGCGTAAGCTGAAACAGCGCAAGTCAGGAAGATCCGCTGGAAAATTTGATGTCTACCTGATCAAGTTAGTACAAGTTGCAGGAAGTTTTTGCTTTTTTGAGAGGGACTGGGAAGATATTTGTTTCGTAATGCTGTGTCCAAATGACACGCATGCAACAAATCAGTCATTATGAAAGTTAATTTACTGTGTTTGGAGAGTCTTTGACTGCTAATTAAAAGAGATGACTTGCTGCTGTGCAACAAAACAAAACATATTAACACTGAAAGTAACAGTTAGGCCCTCATTTGATATGATATATTCCCCTTTTACCTAAAGGTCCCATATTGTCAAATCAGAAATTTCTAGGTCTAGGGGTTATTTAACTACCATACAGTAAACTGCACACTGCATAAACAGCTGTGGTTTTTCACGAGCCGCCGTGACTTCCGTAAAAATTTGATGTCCGATCTACTCAGTCACCACCTTCAGTCATCTCCCGAGTCCATGACATCGATGAGCAACAGCAACACGGAAACATAACGAAAAGGCTATCTTTAACAGATGAAACTAGATCGGCCGACGTACGCTCACTCCAAGGATGGACAATCTGAGAGGATTGTTACTATGAGGTGAATCACATCTAACCTGTATAGTAAAAACAAACTCAACGTGATGAAGATGTCTGCATTTCAGTTTCAGCCGGCCATATTTTTACAGTTACTTTATTATTCCAGCTTCAACTAGAAACTAGTCCAGCTAATTACAACAATGCATATACACATAAACACATCGTCGGTTTGTTATTTTACACACATGCACACAGACATTATTTCATAAACGACTTAGTCGTGAGATGCAATAAAACTTCAGACGGGCCCATAATAACAAAAGACAATGCTTTACATTTGATTGGCCTGCTCATGCGTCACTCCAAAAAAACTGGCCAATCAGAAGAGAGGCTCATGAATTGTAATAAGACAGGCCAAAATCGACCTGTTTTTGACAGAGCTCCTAAAAGACGATCTGTAAAAACATATTGAGATGGTTTTTGTTACTTATACTGCAAATATATATATATATATATATTTAAGGACATCAACACCTAAAATAAAACTCCAACAAAGATGCACAATATGGGACCTTTAAAATTATTATTATTATGAATTATTTATTTGAATCTTATTTGTTTTATACTTCTGATAAACTACATCAGTGCCAACTTGTGATGTTTTCTGTTTCTGTCTTACATCTTTTATTTGTCACCACACTTCTATTTATTTTTAGCGTGTGAAATTGTTTCAGCCTATACAAAGTCAGTTCTATACTGATGTTTAGAGTGAGAAACATTCCCATTTTATTATCATTGAAGTCTGAAGCCGTTAACACCAACAATAAAGATACAGTTTTAATAATCGTTCTAAATTTAAAAGAATAGCACACCGGAGCTAAAACATTAATGATAACAGCACAGAGGATCAATATAGTTGCAGTTATTTCCAAAATGATTTTTTTTCCCAGCTACTGAATGATAAAAGCATAGACAGCCAATCAGAATCCATTCTGCTTTACAGAGCTCGAGAATTTAAAGAGGCAGACGACATAAACAGAGTGTCGTTGTGTGCTTGTGTGGACGCTAATAAAGTTATCATTCCTGATATGAATGGACTTTTAATCACAGATTCATGGCTGATTTGTTTGAGGTGGTGTGTCACTTCCAGGGTAAGACGAGCTTGTGTAACAGGTCCCAGCAGCATCTGAAGCATAATACAACAAGTTAGTGGTGTTCTATGAATATACATTACAGTATAGAGAGAAAGTTATGCATTACACTAGTGGGGGTCACAGAGATTTTGCTTTAGAGCTGAATGTGGATTGATTTATATGATTTGTTGTATGGGTAAATAATTCAGTGTTCAATGAAGTGTATTGTTCTGCCAAATAAATTGACATAATGAATAGTGCATGCCGTTGAACACTGAAAAATGTGTCACGGGTCCCACTGTTTTGTTTTTTCTTTGATTTCATTTTATTATTAAAAGGTTCTTAAAAACTAAATAAAGTGAAATGAAAGAAAATATTTGTAATTGTATGATTTACTTTACAGATTTTGATTTTATTTCATTTTATGGGTGCTTAATAAGTGGAATTCAGGAAAATACTCATATTTGATGAAGAGTTTTGTGTTTTAGAGCCGAATGTGGTTTAATTTGTTGTATGACTAAAATAATTATGTTATGAAGTATATTGTTCTGCCAAACAATTTGACATAATGAATAGAGGCGCATGCTGTTTAACACTGTTTTTTTTCTTCTTTGATTTCATTTTATTCTTATTAAAAGGTGCTTAATAAAAATAAATGTAAAATAAAAAAATAAGTTATATTTGGTCTACGGGTTTGTATGATTTACTTCCCATATTTCTTATTTTATTAAAGGGTGCTTAATAAGAATAAAAGTGGAATTCAAGAAAATATTCGCTTTTGATTTAGTGCACATAAACATTCTCATACTGTTTTTATAATACTAAATATATTGTTTTTGTTTTTTTCAGCCCAGAAGGGAAAGCCTTCCGTTCCAAAGTGGAGCTCATGGCATACTTCCAAAAGGTGGGGGATACCACCACGGATCCTAATGACTTTGACTTCACAGTCACAGGCCGCGGGTGCCCCTCTCGTAGAGAAAAGAGACCGCCAAAGAAGCCTAAAGTAGTCAAACCCTCCGGGCGCGGGAGGGGGCGGCCAAAAGGCAGCGGCAAGGTACGGCAGGCCACTGAAGGAGTGGCTGTGAAGCGTGTCATAGAAAAGAGTCCAGGAAAACTCCTTGTAAAGATGCCCTTTGTGCCCTCCAAAACTGAACCAGGGGGTCCAGTGGGGCAAGCGGCAGTTGCCAAAGTGCGCCGAGGCCGCAAGCGGAAATCAGAACAGGAACCGCCGAGCACGCCCAAAAAACGTGGCCGCAAGCCAGCAGCCGCTTCACAGTCAGCGGTGGGGACGGCCTCAGCCGCCGCGTACGCCGCCGCAGCCATCCTCACCGCCGAGGCTAAGAAAAAAGCTCAGAAGGAGTCTTCCGTAAAGCCTGTTCAGGAGAGGGCGCTTCCTATCAAGAAACGCAAAACTCGAGAGACTTTAGAGGAGTTGGAAGGATCCACCGCTTCCACGACGGAGACCTTCACACCGGTGATAGCAAAACGACTGACTGCATCAACTGTGACCCCTACAGGGGAGGAGGTAGAAACGAAATCTCACAAGCATCCTGGCCGGAAGCACAAAGAGGCATCCACGGATCCGGGGAACGGCAGCAGTGGCAGCGGGACGGCGACCAGCGGCAGCGGAACAAAGAGTCACAAGAAGAGAGATCAGCGAGGGCAGCACTTTAAACACCACCACCATCATCACCACCACCAACACCACCATCTGCAGGCCATGCCGCCCTCCACCTACACTCCGCAGGCGCACCAGCTCTCCATGGGTCACTCCACACAAGGGGGGCCGCCTGCGACCATGGAAAACGAACCCCAGGACTTGAGCACCTCTAGGCCCAAAGTGGAGCACTGCAGGGAGGAAGCCAGAACTGATAGCTCCTCGAGCAGAGACGCTCAGAACGTAAGCAAGATGGCCTCCTCTGACCTGAGAGGGCAGCAGATGACTGTGACGGGGGATGGCAAGGAGCTGAGAGACATTGTTCCTCCCTCCGCCGTCCCGAGGCCGAGCCGAGAGGAGACGGTCGAGTCCCGGACACCAGTGAGCGAGCCAGTTAGCTGACTGACTTAAGTGACTGATCGGCCTGAAGAGTCGGAGGCGGTCGCGGGCGAGACGAGTGATTTCTCGTTCTTTTTTACTGAGGAAAAAAAGAAAAAGGAAACAAAAATATACAAAAATGAAAACGTACTTAAACAAAAGGCAGCTGTTGTCTCGTTCTCTCTGTGGGTTGGACGCGGGGCGATAATTCTCTTTGCTTCCGGATGAATTCTCTGCTAAACTTTTTCTTTATAGTTTCCTTTTATTTCCCACTATATCTTTGTATTAGTATATCTTAGCACTCACCTAAACCAGTTATTCCTTTGTCAGAGCTTGTAGGACGTAGAAACACACTCAAGTGGTAACGGATACACAAGTCACACGCCATAGTTGTCGTAAAGCGAAAATTTCCGATCAAAAAATGCCTCATAGTCATGTCATCTCAAACCTAGAAAAAAGGTGTCCTATCAGTGTGTTCTTCCCTTTGTGTCTAAAATGAATGGCAAGCTGAGGAAAAAAGGGCCACGTTTTCCGATCGCCACCTTTTCCATTTGAGTCGGACGCAGCTGTTGCAGCATCCTCACCTTTGAAATAAGACGCTAGCTTAACTCTGACAGAAAAGAACTTCCTAGTTGTAGGTTCGTGCCAAGCTTCCAGCCTGTTGACCTGTGAAGATCAATTGAATTTGGAAGTAGTATTTCCTTTTTAAGCGCACGTCTGTTAATTATCAGTGGTTGGTTAACCTAATCACCAGTTACGGCGGTACCTGAGAAAATGCGACTAGAGTGAAAAGCTCTACTTTTAATTTTCTCCGCTGGGGAAGATAAAGCACAAATGTATTTGTTAGGGTATATTGAAAGCACAGTCCAGTGTAGCATCTGGAGTAGATGTTAGCTCGCGTAAAAGAATACAGGAAAAGGAATTTATGTTTACCTGCTTGTTTCCATGAAGTACAGTTTAAAAAGTGGCCTTGTGTTCTTGCGACACAAATCCCTAACATAAAAAGAGCATACCGTTTCAAATGATGTAGCTTTTGGTTTTATTGTGTGTGTGGTTATAGACTAATCCCATAGAGCTGCTGTTCTAAAAACGATTCTGACGGGAAAGTTAATAGATGGCTATATTTATATAATGTCTTGTCAGGCTGTAGCTGTGTCAAATGCATGGGTTGCTGATGTTTGCGTGCTTTGCTATTTATTACAGTACTCCGACATTGTCTTTCTTGTACATAAAGCCAGGTTCAGCATTAACAATGAGGGTCAAACTTATAGATGCGTTAATATTTTGAATCATGAGTATTATGAAACATTACTTGGCAACAAATGAAAGAAATATACATTGCATACATTGTGCAAGAGCATGCAATCAATAGCTCTATTAGTTTTCTAAAGCCTACTTTTTTCCAAAATGACAGAGAACATTTGCAATCAGAAAGAAGGACGCTAAATCACGGCTCCGTGCGTGAAGTTGTTAGAGATTGGACAGACTAAAGATGTCTTGGTAATTAATTTGATTGTACCTTTGGGATGAAGGAAATTCTGAACCAAAACTGAGGAAGTTCTTCTTTGTTGATTATGTAAAATTGATTCGGATTTTACAGAAACCTTACAGCACTTTCATTTTTGTTTCTTCCTCTAGATGAATTGCACCTTATTTTTACATTTTAAAGATGAATGTTGGAATTGTGAGAAGCCTACCAGTTTATTTGCTTTTATTTTTCTGGTTAGCCTTGCACAGACTTCTGTTTCATGTCCGGAGGTTGTTACTTTCTTCAGATGTGTGTTAGATTAGAATGCATGTTCAGTGTCCTTATAAAGAGCCATTCTTCTTTTTCTGTAAATATACCCCATATTTACCAAATGATCAAGCATAAAGGATACATTTCACTAATAATAGTGTTGGGTCAGGTCCAAGTCGAGTCAAAAGCTTTAGTCAGTTTGTGAGTTTGTCTTGTCATCATAATTTGATGTTGTTAACTATTTTTTATCTTTCATGTTACGACGATTCGACTGTACTCAGTAAAGAAGGACTGAATGTCATAATCCGTGTCAAGTTCCACCCGAATGCATCCTGCGTCTGAGTTCATTTATAATAGCAGTCCAAGTACCACATCTCTAACTTAACGTATTTGAGATCACATATTTCTGGCCAGTAATGAGATGACAAAGGCAGTTAGTACATGTCCTGATGTTCGACTGTTATATGCAACTGTGTGCTCGTCTAATCAATAGAACTAAATCAAAGTATATAAATATATATATAAACATTAAATCCAGACCACACAATTTCAATTATGTATAAAACCAATTATTACAGACCTCTGAGTCTGATCACAGATTCTGATTTTGTATTATAGATAATGCATTTGCTGTTTTGAGTGAGAGCTGCTGCTTCTTCTTTTCTTAAAGTATTATGTTCAGTTTTGTTTGTGTATGAAATCTTCACCGTTATTGTGGCATGGGTGATGGATGTGCATTGTCACTGACATAAAGGCTGAAAAAATGTACAACTAAACCTTAATCAGAGTCATAACATCTTTTGGGCTGGTAGTTCAACTAGAGCATGGTGTTTTGTTTTTGATACATGCTGTCATTTGGGAGTTCAGTTGCATGCGAGGGAGAACTTGCCGGTCCTTTTTTTTTTTTTTTCAAGTGTGTTTTAGCGTAGACTCGTTATCTGGAATCTTACTTTTTCTTTTTTTGACGCGGTAAATGCATAGATTAAATTACGATCGACAATCATGAGAAACATTGCATATTTACTTTCCCCCTCGAGTCTTAAGATTGAAAGCGTCTCCGTTCTCTTCCTCCAGCCTCCCGCTCCCTCGACCCTCACGGGGAAGAGACATAGAGAATTAAAGAGCGTTTCCGCTCCGAACAAGGGCTATGTAATCATTTCAAGTAGTCAAAAGCAGATGAAGCAAATGGATTTTTAAGTCAGAGGAACGCACGGTCTGGTCCTCGCTGCGAAGGCAAACTCAGTTAATTGCTTGAGGTCAAACAGGAGACTTTAAGTGTTAAAGTCAAACACCACCGGCTCACCCTCTGTCCTCAGCAGAGCTTGAGCGCTCACTTAACCGGCGGCTGACGTTGTGACCTGTCTGCGGTGAACGTCTCCCTGGTCTGACTAAACTCGGGCGGGAGATCGGAGGTAGACGAATGGATTCCTCGGCAAGCACATTTCTCAGTTACAGAACAGTAGCGAAGAAAACGAAACCTCCAGACATGAATTGAAGTTACGTCTCACAAGCTGCATCGGTCTGGCTGAAACAGAAAGGGTAGTGCCTTTATTTTGGGAGACTTACTAAGGTGGTAGAAGTGACCTTTGATTCTAAAGAAACACCTTTATCCCAACGAAGCAACGTGGAAGGTGAATTTACTCAAATGCTTGGATTTCATTTGGTCATTTTTCATTGGTAGAACGTGCACTGGTGTGTGTGTGTGTGTGTTGTTACTAGGGTTTCATTGTTCAGTTTTTCTTTCCACCAGCTGGGTGTTTGTGTCCACCTAGAAATGATGTATTGTTAAATACCCTCTGCTTTATGAACTTCTTGCCTTTTGTAGCGCTCAAAGCCCACTGACAAAAATTGAGTCCTACAAATGGGTAAAGACAGAATAAGATGACTTTTATTATTTATATATGTTGGTTTGTTTGTTTTGTTTCCTCATTTTGTTCTGGTTATTTGTGCCTCTGGCAGTGAAATATGCTTTGGAATGTCCTTGTGTCCCTGTAGCCAAAAATACATGCTATGTAAGTGAACATGTATCAATATGCATGATTGCCATTAGAAGATAGGACATTGCTTGCCCTTTACTATTATATATAAGATGTTTTCAGACAGCACTCCAAGAGCTGAGCCCAACCACACCAACCGAATCCGAAGGGTTTCATGAATGTGTTCTGTTTTGACCAAGGTTGTGCACTTCAGGTCTGTTTAATACGAACAGATTTGTTTCATTGAAGTATTTTTATGATTTAACTGATGGTAGAAGAGTTTGGGCTTCAAACGCCACTCCTTGCAGTGTAATTTGTACATTTCTGTGTTAGATTTATTTTTATTAGTAGTATTTTCTTTTCTTCTTTCGATGATAAATCCAACTTTGAAAGTTTTATCTTCATAGCAATAGTACGATAGGATACCCAGCAGATCGGATATGAGTTTTCTCCTTTAGTATGATTTGTGTAACAGTAGGACTGAAGTAAAAGAAATTTACCCTTACGACTAAAATGCAGCACTTTGCAAAGAGGACAATTTCAAGTCAAATGAAACAGAAGTTAAACTATAAGAAATAGATTCCAGTTCCACCGTGGTAGAAAGTTCATGGTCTATTTAACATAGTCTTGTGCCTTGAAGTTTCAGTAATAGAATTTATCTTTATACTGTAGTTGTATTTTTATTCCGAGTCCTGTGTTTGCCTCTTGTTGGTATTCAGTGCTTTGGATGTATTAAGGATTTATAGAGATCAAGAATATGTTTGCCTTGCTTTATTTTCTTAATTGAGAAGAAAAAAGAGGATAACATTAGGGAGATGTACTTGGGCAATATTGATGATGTTAAAAGCTATAGGATTTTGATGTTTTTTGTTTTTTTTTTTCATCCCTGATATGTTGAATGTTTCACAGATTATTAAGTAAGGTGTGTTTGTTGGGAAATATTCTCCATTTTAACATGACCATAAGAAAAAACTTGGCCTCAAACATAATCTTCCAATCACATTACATTTTATGACAAAAAAAAAAACTTCAACCTTGACCGGAAGGACAGCGAGTCTAAGATCTGCACTTTATAAAGTATGTTTCCCGGCAGGACACCCATTAACTTTTTGTATGTATTTTTTACCTTTGTCCAAAGCTGTTTTGTTTTCATATTATTTTTTAATTTAGTTTTAAATACAAGAGATGGTTAGTATGTATCTTAAAAAAAAGAAAAAGAAAAAAGTTATTTTAACCAAACAATCCTACAGACTAGGTGTCAGTGGTTATTCACCATCTGTCAAGCTAAGTCCTTGCCTTCCTGAAAGTGAAAAGTATAGTTTGTGTCTACTTTTATAGTAATGTGTTATTGTATCATTTGTTTGCCGTATGTAACATACACAATAGTAAACAACATTTACCTGCTCTCTGTCTAAAACGGTTATTTGACTCGCATCACAAACAAAACAATGTTAGTGTTGTTTCCTTATTGTGAAATGAATCAGTTTTTATTCATCATCAGAGTTGTGTCTATAATGTTAAATGACCAAAACAATAATTGATGGCTGTAATCTGGAAAGCAAAAACAAAGTTTCGTTTTCACTTGGTTTTCTCTGAGGTTACAGTTGAATTAAAACAACACTTGTTAATATTTTACATTAAGCTCATACAGTAACCTCTCATGTGTTGATTCAAACGTAATTTTAATATCTAAGACAAATAGTTTATAATACATAAAGGTCTGCGGTATGTTGCTTCACTTTAAATTTTTGAGCAAGAGCCTCCAAATGCCAAAACAGCACTTTATATCAGGATAGTGAAATTTACCCTATTACTAAATGTGGAAAAAAGGAAATTGAAGATGTGAGGAAGTTAGACGTGAAGGAACTCACGAGCGTAACTACTATGGTGAGGGTGACCAGCATGAATATTAATTAACGTAATGTGACGTTGGCCTATGCGAGTAGATTTAAATTACTAACGAAAGAAAGTCAGGATCGGTTCCTGTCCTGATGTGCATACTATCTGCCCTAAATAATGTTAGAAATGACTAATATCACACAGAATTTAGGATGGGTAGAATTGGGACGCAGGCCAAATCCTCAGGCGATCTATGAATATTAATTAGATGACGCGCCAGCTTAGAAATGACGCAATACATATTAATGAGTTCTGTGACGGCTGCTGGTGGTGACTCAAAGTAAAACGAAAAAAAATACCACTTTAACACAAGTGACAGCCACAAGGAGGAAACTGCCGCGTTCAAGCATATCAGTGCTGATTAAAATATTTTTTTTACAACAAGGAAGAAAAAGATAAAGGTTGGGAAAATAGAGGGTTGTTGAAAATGTCTGGAGCGGAGTTTGACAAGGAGTTTCTGTACAACTTACCCGCGTCTGTTATGAATGACTTTACACGGGTTATGGACTCACTTTCACAATCAGACTGGATATTATTCGGTAAGAATTATGTATATGTGGTTAGGTTTTCAATTGTGTGATGTTGTAGTGTTGTATTTAAGCTCCGGAGGGTGTGTTGATTAGCACGCTCGCTAACTCGCTTAGCTATCTGAGCGGTGACGTCAGAAGTTAAGTTTCTGTGAAATATTTATTTCTTACAGCTATGGTTTATCATGTACTCAGTTTAGTTGTAAATAAAGTAAGAAAAATAAATCTTTGTAATGACATTTGCGTGGTTATGAATGTATTTGAGGTTAACGTTACTACAAATGTTTCGCTAAGTGTCAGGATTGTTGCCCTGGCCTGATGGCCGATGACACTGGAGTAAATAAAGGGATTCATAATTAATAATCTGATTAATAGTAGCAAAGAATAATCAGATTTAAAAGTTCAACAATGCACGTGGATCACTGGGGTTTAGTTTGAGTCCATTTATTCAGGTGAGACGTGTTAAATCACAGCTCCTCTTCAATAGGAGCGAAAATTTGTTTGATGCTATTTATGTGAAGTAGTCAAGTAACTGGAGAATGTCAGCGAGAACTTTCTTAATAATGACTCCTCATGAAGGTTTGGAATTAATTATTCTCTTTACTCAATTGGAACTTAATCCCATATTAAATTATGATGGTTTTACTGTAGTAACTAAAATATTGTAGTGGAAACTAAACTAACACAGTGCTTTAATATATTGCAGCTTCACAGGTAATATCGGACCAGATAGAACTACGCCTTTTGGAACAAAGCTCCAGGCGGACAGACAACCTGATGCACACCTGGGGCTGTCGCAATGGGACGGTCGGAGAACTGCTAAAGATTCTGGAGGGCTTGAAGTTGTTTAGGGCCCGTGATATCATCCTTAAGGGTATGTATGCTTTCTGTATCATCGTGTCTTGTCGTTTACTTGCTATACCACATCTCATAACTTAACCAGCCAGGTTGTCAGGTGGGTTTTGTGGTTGTCACGAGACTCATTTGATAGTCTTGATTCAAGCACTTTATTGACAAGAAACACATTTACGTTGTGCAGAAACACAATGCTGACAGATGTGGCAGATTTGTTCTGTGATCACACATGCTTATATGTTTCAGTTTCTGTTCTCTGATCACTACAGAGGCTGTCGTGGGTTACAGCTACAAGCAATTACTCTCTCCTCTGACATCTACAGAAAAAAATAAACATCAACAGCTAGTTAGGATTGTTATTTGATCTAAAACAGAGCCCAAATTGACCTTTTTTGTTATAAAACACATTTTCATTTCATTTTGCATGATTCATCTGTGTTTTTTTCTTCAAAGAAAAAAACTAATCTCTATAGTGTCATAAAAATGCAACAATTTGCATGCATATATAATGCAGATAAATTTGTTATATAGGCTCATTAAGTTAAAGCAATTGAAATGACACAATATTTTCTTACATGTTGAAGCACTAAAACTAAAAATCAAATAAATGAAAAAAATATTTAAATTAAGAAAAACTGATGTATTTCACTGCATGTAATTATATTAAGATAATAAATCCATTAATGTACTTTTGAATGCATTTGCACAGGCAGACGTCGTTCAGAGCAGCAATCACCTTCAGTGGCGCCAACAGACTCTTCATCTAGCACCTTTGTCGAAGAGCATGTCCCTATCCTTGGTAATGTTTAATTTTAAATTCGGAGATTGCTTCTGTCAAACATGATATTCTTTTAACAAAAAACAAGTTGACTGCTTTAGGATATCTGTCATAAATGCTCATTTTGCTTTTCTAGAAGTCAGGCCTCTACCCAAGCCTAGCCCCCCACCGCCTGATCTGGATTCTATGGTTTCAAATACAGAGGTGCTTCTTTTTTTATTAAAAAGAGAAATTCAGCCATTAAATGACTAAAAGAAAAAACTTGCTAGATTTGACCACTCACTGTTTTTATTGTGCTGGTAAGGCATTAGTCAGCATGAATCCTCCCTGAGCCATCATGTTTTTCTTCCTTCTCGTCTCTTAATCCAATGACACATTTGACACATGTCTGTTCGTAGTGCCCATGTGCGAACCGTGCGGATCCTCCGCCTCTTTCCTCTACTGCAATGAGCTGGCCGTTTGAGGAAATCGAGTGTGGCACATGCAACTTTTCCCCATGCAAGCAGATTGGAGAAGGAGGTTTCGGACACGTGTATAAAGCTGTGATGAGAAACACTGAATTTGCTGTGAAGAAGCTGAAAGAGGTAGACAAGAACTAATAAAGCAAACCGTTATTTTGGCCGTTCTGCACTGCTAAAAAAAAAAAAAAGTTATTTTTACGGTAATATACCGGCAACTAAGGTTGCCGAAATTCTAACATTAAATAATGGTAAAACCATTATTTCTTTTTATGGCAAAAAATTGTACACTGTAAAAAGAAATCCGTAAAAAAAACGGCAGCTGTGGTTGCTAGTATAAAATTGTGAAAAATATAATATCATCATTTTTTTTTGTCAATAATTTTGCGGTTTTATTTTAAATTTACAGTTAAACACCGTAATTTCTAATAAGAAAATAGTGATTGAAATAGTGAAATCTATTTTATATTTTTGAAATACATTGATAACTACCAAATGCAGGTGGTTATGAGAAAGTCACATGATGAACTAAAGCTCATCAAAAGTAACTTTTAAATAGTAAAACGTATAGAAGGTGCTCAGCGTCATTCACACAAGCACTAAACACCATCATGGTAAGAATTATTAAACTAAAATGGGCAATAATCAACATGTAACATACAACCCTAATAAACATAACTGATACAAAAAACTAAAAAGAAACATAGTTATTTCAATGAAAAAATATCAAATTAAAACAATTTAAAATGCAGGTGTTTACGGTGTTTCCCTGTAAATTTAACAGGAATTTACCATTAACCATTTCACAGGTTTTCACTGTTTTTTACAGTTAAATTCACTGCCATTTTTTACAGTGTGTTATTAAGTCGTTCAGTTTGTTTCCTAATCTCTTCCTATTTCATATGGTGTTTGGAACAGGACTCTCATTTGGACTGGAATGTTGTGAAGGAAAGTTTCAGGACGGAAGTAGAAAAACTGTCACAGTAAGAAACCGTCTGTCCATCCTATGCTCCTGTGGCTTATGCTTCCTGTTCTCTGGCCTTAAATCTGTCTTTCCTGTTTTGTCTTAAAAGAACTGCTCACCTAAAAATACAAAATTGCTGAAAATTAACTGACCCTCAGGTCATCCAAAATGTAGATGATTTTGTTTGTTCATCAGATGTGGAGAAATAGAGCATTACATCACTTGTTCACCAGTGGATCCTCTGCACTGAATGGGTGCCGTCAGAATTAACAGCCCCAAAACTGCTGATAAAAGCAACACAAAAATCCACACCAATCAAGTCTATTAGTTAATGTCTTGTAAATGTGAAAAGCTGTCCGTTTGCAAATCTATCATTAATATGTTTTTAACTTCAAGCCTTTGCTAAAAATACGAGCACAAGCTGTATAAAACTCACTCCAGTGAAGAAGCTGTCTTGTCTGAATCAAGAGAGAAATATGCACAGATCGTATGAAAACAGTCCAATAACAAAAGGGAATCCTCCAGAAGTTGGAGTGAGTATTTAAAGAGGAAACACATTAATGGTGGATTTGTTTTTCCAAACAAGCAGCTGTTTGGACTCTCGTTCTGACGGCACCCATTCACCACAGAGCAAGTGATATAATGCTAAATTTCTCCATAACTTTTCTGATATGACACTCATCTACATCTACACCCATGTTTTTGGGTGAACTATTCGTTTAATGAAGTTTTTTCAGCTTGGCAGTGATTCATTTGTTTGTTCAACAGAAGCGCAGAATGGGACTTACCCGCTTGAAATTTTCGATTGCTCTTTATTCACCACACCTCTTCCTGACCCAAAAAATGAAATTCACCAGCACACCCTCAGAAAAATTTTTGTGGTTAGTTGTCACCCTCTTGTCTCTTAATTAGGTCATTTTTTCCTGACATTTCAGCCTTTCAAGCCTTGCTTTCTTCAGCTACTGTAATGCTCTTGTTAAATATTTCGCAATATAATCTAAAGCTACAGGGTTTTTCATTAGGCTTTTTCTCACACAGATACAGACATCCCAACATAATGGACTTTGTTGGCTACAGTATAAAAGGACAAACGTATTGTTTAATATATGTCTACATGCCGAAGGGCTCTTTAGAGGACCAGCTTCAATGTGAGGTGAGTTACCTCTCTTGCTTTACAATATGGGCTCTGCATCAGTGTTTAGTATGTTATTCAAAGAATAGTTCACTCTGAATAAAACTTAAGTCATCATTTGCTCGCCCTCATGTTGTTAAAAATGTGCATGACTTAATCTGTGGGGGATGTTTTGAGGAAAGACCCTGCGCTTTTTTTTAGATATATACACATTGAAAGTGAATGGAAACAGCTGTCAAGCCTAAGAAATTACAAAAAAAATGGTTTGTGACTCATATTTACAGTGTTCTGATGGTGTAAATGAAATGTAAAGTATTTTTCTACTAAAATCTCATTTGAGGGCCTACATCTACATATATAATGAATCATAACTTGTTGTGAAGTTTGACATCATCAAAGATCAATGATGATGTCAACAATATCAGTGAAAAGTGATTACTTTAAGTGACTAAGCCCCCAAAACAGTCATTTGTGTTTATAATTTTAGGTTATCTAACTTTTTCACTGTCTTTCACAACGTATGTTTCTTTCAGGAGAGTAACGCCCTCTCTTGGTCACAGCGTGTAAATGTGTTGCTGGGAACTGCCAAAGCTATTCAGTACCTGCATTCTTGTTCACCTGCACTTATTCATGGAGACATCAAGAGGTGAGTGCAAGAACATCCTTTCAAAAGAACATCACCTGAAAAAAGTTTAGAATATATCAACACTAAAATATCCAGTATACAGTTTTCCTTTTTGCCCAATATATATATATTGTTAAACTTGGACATGCATGTTAATCATTAGGGTACCAACCGGTCATATTCCCTCTGTTACAGCTCTAACATCCTTTTAGGGGACCACCTGGAGCCCAAGCTGGGGGACTTTGGATTGGCACGTTTTTGTAAGAACCCCAACAAAACCCCAGGCAAGACGTCCACCGTAGCTCAAACCACTAAGGTCCAGGGAACCCTTGCGTACCTCCCAGAAGAATATCTGAAGGATGGACAGCTGGGAGTGGAGATCGACGTCTACAGCTTCGGAGTGGTGAGATGCATCCCATGCATCCTTAGACAGCATGAGTTGAATTTTTAAGAAAGGCCCAGCCTTAATTATTTTTACTTCCTTTTTATTGATTATTGTTTGGGGATGGGCAATATTGCAAAAAAATTAATTTCATTATTTTGAAAACGTTTAATATATTAATGTTTTTGTATTTGCTTTAATTAAATGTAAAAAGATGTTGTTTTTTCCGAATGAAAGTATTAATCCCTGTTGTTTTACTTAATGAGCACAAATGAAAATTGACACATAATATGCATTTAAAGGTAAAACACAAAATAAGACACAAATATGCACAAGACCATTTAAAAGCTGGTTGTGAGTCAAAAAATCTGTGTGAAATCGGTTCACTGTCTGCATAAAGTGAAGCATTATCACAATATTTCCTAATTTTATACCTTTAGCAGATATAGCACTATAATATTTGATTCATCACCCATTCGTACCACAAAGATCTTTCAGTTTTCCCTATTTGATGAAGTAACACAGGTTCTCTCGTACTGCAGGTCATGCTAGAGGTACTTACTGGACGCCAGGCTCTGGAGGCCAATGACCAATCCAAAATTGTGTACTTGGTAAGAAGAGCTGAGGTCATATTTTAGTTAGTGTAAAGTGTTAGTGTAAAGCTGACTGGTGGTTAAACCTGCTATTTCTCACAGAAAGATCTAGTAACAGAGGATGAAGACGATGGAAAAAGTTTCAGCAAAGGGAAGCACTCGCGAGAGCTGTCCTGTGCTTACGCTGCAGAGAACATCTGCAGGAAACATCTGGATCCTCGGCTGATGACTAAAGACACCCCTTCTCCGCATGGATCAATGGAGATCTCTCAGCTGGCATGTAAATGTTTAGACCGACGGCGGAAGAAGAGACCCCGCATGACAGATGTAGGGGATCTATTCAAATGCTTGTTTATTTGTTGATTATATTACAATTTTAGGAATATACATGTGGTAAATTGATCATGTTATGACTATAAAAAAAAAAATCTTAATAGAAATTAATTATTAGAGCTCAAAATTAACTACTGGTAAAGTTATTGGGGTTAGTAATTGTATTTATTTTAGAAATATAAATATCTAAATACAGCAAGCATGCATTCAAGTGATCAAAAGTCTTTTAGAAATGTTAAAAAAGATTTTCTATTTCAAATTAAAACTGTATTCAACAAAAGATTTGTCAATTAAAAAAAAACTTTTCTATTTGAATATTTTTTAAATTGTTATAATATTTCACAATATTAATGCCAGTGTATGCTTCAAGAAATAAATGTAGCCTTGGTGAGCCATTAAAAAATTAAATAAAAGAAGTCCTACTGATCCTAAACTTTTAAACAGTTGTGTAAATGTAGTATTATTTTCAGAACTAAAAACAACATTTCTTGAAGTTATTAAATATTAAAGGATGGAGTAATTTTAAAAACAATTGCACCTGACAACCAACATGTGAAGGGCGTTTCTTAAAGGAAACATGCAGAAACAGAAAGTTCAGTTCAAAAACTATTATGTTTAGTTTTCATTATCAGGTTTATTCTGATGATTTTATTTTTGTTGTTTTATAGGTCTTCAAAGCTCTTCAAGATGTGCATTTAGGGTTGAAGACCTCTGGCAGATCAACCACGATCAGATTGCCTCCCATATCACCTCATCCGTCCATCCCTGAGCCTCTGCGCTCTGAAAGCAGCTCTCTGAACTCTCTCACGCATCAGTTCTCCAAACTCCGCTCTCAAGAGGACACATACCCATGCCTTCACAAGACCGTCTGTCCCACCTTGACCTCTGTCGGGACTCCGTCTAGCTGTGTGGAGTCAGAGCTGAATGATGAATCATGGGCTTCACAGTCCTCTGGTGTGCCGTGTGAATCAGATGAGAGTCAAGGCTTCTCTCAGTACTTGACAAGTCAGTGTAGCAGAGCTCAGGCCTGTGACATTCAGTGCGCTAAAACAAGTGCTTCTTTAAACTCATCACAGTCCACTCCCAAAGAAGGTAACGAGATTATTTGTTATTGTAATGAGCACATCATAAATAGCTAGGAACCTTTTTCTGAATGTATGGTATTATAACTTTCTAGTTGGCTTTGTGTGAACTTTACAGATTTTTCTGCCAAGAATGTGTTTGTCAATCCTGTGAGGCAGCGACTGGTCCAAAAAATAGAGTTGTATGAAGATGGAAGGATTTTAACTTCTGATCTGCTGTCATCAGGCGCCTCCTTATGTAAGTGTCCAAATCAGCTGTAACTGGATGATATGTAAGGGATAATGTAGAGGCTTATTTCACAATAACTACCGGCTGCCTCTGCATTATCCCGCTTATTATACAGCTACTTGCCAAATAAGGAAAAAAACTGCACATGAATTTGAAACATTTTATTGGCATATTTGTTTAAAATTACCATTTTCATCCTTCCGCGAGACGATATAGTACCACGTGACTAACATTTAAATTTATAACATCTACATATGAATACATAATAACAGATGTATTTTAGTTATTTACAAGTATTAAATTGCACCTTATGTTGTCCAGTGTTTGTCACTAGATGGCGCCAAACGGTAATCTTTGTTGGCGCGAAGGGATTTTAAACATACGAGTAGTATTACTTTGGAGCGGTTATTATTTGAAAAGAACGAACCTGCAAATGTCTCAGCTGACCAATCAGAATCAAGAATTCCAGAGAGCCGTGTAATAACACTGTATACAACAGTTATCATTTTAAAGGTCAGTTTGCACTGACAGATGCGGACTAACACTAGTCACCAGATTACAGTGCATCACTTGAATTGAATTCAAAGACCTGACAAATGCAGTCAACAAAAACAAGCCACACCGATTAGACAAAACCCCACAAATGTGTGAGTTGTGTGCAGTGTGACTTAATATTGAATTAAAAACATGAAACAAAATTGCTTGTTTGTTTAAATTAATAATATAGTATATTTATGCTTTTTCATTATATTTTGCAGACCAGGAGATGAATGCTGAAACGAGGGAGCCAGAAGAGAGTGATGAGTTTGCAGTTGAGACATCTGAAGTCAACACGCAGTCTTCTGCTGCAGTTTAACACTGAATGTTAGGAGGAAGGAACCTAGCAATATATGTTATTCAAATATTCCACGAAACATTCACAAATAGCTTTATGGTACTTATTTTATTTATTTTTTTTAGTTATGGTTAAGAAAATACGTTCAGAAATACCTCGACCAAAGCTACAGATGAAGAATCGTTTTTATGGCAATAGCAAGTGAAATGTGGTACGGATGAAGAAAGCACTGGAGTTATGAACCTGTGAATCTTGACTGACAAGCCAATGAAATGTAAACGTCCATAATTTATTGTTATACGCCTATTATTTTGGCGATCTAATGTATATTGCTGCTTGTTGTTGTTTTTGGCTTAGTTCTCAGCGTATTGTTTTTTTATAACGAGCTTATGGATTTTGGCCAAATCATCTACTTGTATGAGAGTACTATTTAACATTAATGACTAATCTATTTCTATGGTACTAACTGCTGATTGTTACATATATTAAACATTTAGCCTGTGCAATCTTCATTATGCATGTTTGATTTTTCCCCCCTTGGTTACTGCAATTACACAGATGTTGCTGTTGTTTTTCTTGTTTTTTTTTTTTTATCAGGGCCCTAAAAGCAATTAAACATTTGTTTTATAAATGAATACACTTGTAAAATGCAAATGCAATGTTATAACTTAAAAAAAAAAAAAAGTTCTTAAATGCAAACATTTAATCTGCTCTTCTGAAAGAAAGATAAGATCATTTTGGGTCATTTATCAAACCTCTGGGTTTTTGTGAATGGAACACAACTATTTTATTTATCAGCAGTGAAGTGTTTCGTATAAGCATATAATATTTATATAAGTTATGATTATTAGTTGAATACTGGAGATGGTAGAACAACATGTTAGAGGAGAAATTACAATGGCAACCATAGATTCTGTTACGAAATTCATGTAAAACAATTTTATTTTGTATATTTACATTCTGTAACCCACTTTGAAACTATGAAAATCAAAAATAAAAATAGATATTGTTTTAAAACTATGATGATCTAAAAGTGAAAGAAAGAAATATTATATATCCAGCACTAATGTAAAGTTTTAGTTTGCCAACGACACAAGTGCCATTAAAGAATTAACTTTAAAAATAAAAAAAAGAGTATTCCAATAATTTACAATAACATATTGTGTTACTCCATAAAATTGTAACTAATTGCATACTCTTTATGGAAAACAATACATAACACCACTTTTGAATTTGAATTTTGTCACATGAGCAAGGCTTTATTTGTTTTTAATAGAAAAAACCCAGAAGTCTCCAGCTGAAAGAATGCCTCTGTTATAATATGTACTATAGAGTCATGCTGTCAAGCTGAAAAACCAACAGAGCATAGCTACACTACATGTGTATTTAATATACAATTTAATCCTATTTTCAAACTTAACTGTAAAATGTGGGTATAATTAATTATGGCACTCATAAATAAATAATAAACCATAGCGCGTCAATTAAAAAATAAAACCATCTTCTAAACGTCTTGTACCAGCAGGTTTAATTATAGTCCAATTATAGTTACATTAAACATTTATGTCTTCGTATAGCCTACATTTTTTTGGATACAGAATAAATATGGATCATTGTTTCCAAACCAATAAGTCACATCTGGCCAGAAAATATTAGCCCGCATACAGTAATAATAGGATGTTGCGCGCGCTCTAGAGGCTGCTGAATTATTGAGCGCTTGTCAAGAAGATGGCGGCTTCCTGGGCGGCATGAAAAGATGTAGAGTTAGCAATATCTACAGTGAAAGGCGCACCCAGGGTCGAATTCTTTCTCTGAGTCCTCGCTCGTGATTTTTTAATTAAGTTAACGAATCGGAACGAGTAAGTATTTGGTGCCAGGCAATGACAGAATCCGAGTTTTGTTGCAGCTTTCTGTGACGGCTAACGGTACATCCGCCATTTTTCTTGAGGGAAGCTAAGCGAGTAGCCAGGGACGAAACAATAACTGAACTGTGCATCTCGAATAAAATCACACTTGCAATTTTAATAGTAAATAAACATGAAACCTGTAACATTTTCTCTGTTGTGCCAAATGAGTATGCAGAATTTGCAGTGTTGTAATGAGCTGTTTAGCATTGAAGCTGACTGGCTGCCCAATGAATCTCATTGAACATTTCAGCTAATGCGGCTAATAGCTAACAACAGCGGCAGCTGTAAGTTGCTTTTTAGTCTGATCTGCGCTGTTTCGTAGAGGAACAAAAATCTGCATTTGAAGAGTTTTATTGTGTATTTGTTTTTAAATGTACATGTGCAGTTGGATCACTAAAAAGACTTAGCTTTTTTTCCAGAGGGTGGATTGTTTGGTTTGTTTATCAAGATGGCGGCACCCAGACAAGAGAGGCATGAAAAACCCACATATCACATAAAGCTACTCTAATAACCTCTATCCGCGTTTGTTTTATTACGAACTTTAAATGCGTCAAAAACACATTTTACCCGCGGGGTTTAACGGACGTATTTAGTGTTTTAATACGATTTCCGTAATATTCATTTTAATAAAAGCTGGTATTTTGTTTGGTTTCGCTGACCCTTTTTTATTTGTATTTAATTTTTTAAAGCACACCATATCTGTTCACTGCTTTGTGTGTTATATATACATTTCCCCCACCTCATTTGTTTACTATTATGTTTTATTATCATCATCATCATTATTATTTTCACGCCGCCCATTTCTGTCTTTTTTCCGCCGCCCATTTCTGATCACTAGCTTGTGTGTGTGTGTTAGCCTAGCCGCTTAGCAGCTAACTATGTGCTTGTAGCGTTTAGCTAGCCTCTGCAAGATGGCGGCGTACACATCTTCATCGCGCTTTTCTTTTTCTCCTAAAGACATTTAACCCCAAAAACGCTTTTTCGCTTGCTACACGGAGATTTAATAAAAATGCACAGGAGCCCTTCTGCAAGTAACGCTGTGTGTTTTGAGTTACTTCCCTTCGTTTCGCCGGTAATTCGCGTTTGCTCAGCCGCCGGCGTCTGTCTATTTATTTTCTTCTCGTGAGGAAAAGCGTCTTTTGCCGCTAAAATGGCGGTTCGCGCAGATTTGAGCGGCTAACATGCTAACCGGCCGACATTTTTTTCATACGATATACTTTTGATTTTCCGGGCTAATATTAACAATAACTGAGTCTTAAGGGTATTTTGGAGAGCATTTGGCCCCCAAAAAACGCTTGGAAGTCGGACACATTTCGGTGACCTAGTTAGCTTGCGCGAAGCTACATAGGACTAGCGGGCTAATCCAGTTAGCACAGAGCTTGTGACACACGAATGCTGTTGGGATCCCAACTAAAATCAGCGGTGTGCGTGGGATTTGTGTCTCGCTAGAGAAGTGGACATGGCTTCTTCAGGGACCTCTGTTCTGCAGCCGCGCTGGAAGAGGGTTTTGGGCTGGTCTGGCCCGGTTCCTCGCCCGAGACACGGACACCGAGCCGTGGCCATTAAAGAGCTGATGGTGGTGTTCGGCGGAGGGAATGAAGGCATTGTGGATGAGCTGCACGTCTATAATACAGGTGAGGATGTTATTATATAGTAATAAGGCGATGGTATTTGTGCATTGCATTGTAAAGTTACTTCTAACTTACAGACATTAGCTCGCTATGTTCTTGCTAGCCAGATTGTGTCTTCTGCCTTGTCTTGGTTGTCAGATTTGCCATTTTTGAATTTGCCTTTTTTTTTTATTACAAACGCCTCCTGAATGGTGAACTATTTTATTGAATATATAGCAGTTTATACAACTCCTTCCAAGCGATTTCTTGGCTGATTGTTTACAGGGTTAGCCAGGTGCATTAGCGCAGTTAACGTTAGCGGCTAGAAAATCTGCATAAGTGATCAGCTACATAAGCTAACTAGCCATAAGGAATGTGCACAAAAATAACGCTTGGCTGTGTAATTCAACTAGCATAATCATGACGTGTTTGCATTAAGATAAGCGCACTTGATTTCAGTGCATCGTCTGCAGAATATGGTGTTGCGTTTAGGAGCACTGTGAGCTGATCTGTGCTGTGTTATGGTAACGTTAAGATGTTTATGGGTTGAAATGTCAGCTAACCAGCTAACGCTACAGCACTAGCCAAGCACTGGCACGCAAGGAAAATGCAAAGAGAAATGGCGGGTTAAAAAGAACGCCGCTTGCGTCATCACAACACGCAGGCCCCGCCCACAGTATTTCCCGCATTGCCATGTAAATACTTCTGGGATGAATGGAAGACATTGTAATTTGCAGTATTTCTGGCGTGGATAACTTTATTGAGGTTTAAATAACGTTGCAAATGTGTGGGAAGGCCTGAGGAATTATTTGAAATTCTAAGAAGTTGATGCACTCCAAAAAGCATGGTTTATATGCATTGCGCTGTAGTGATTTTTAAGGTCTTGATATAAACATGTGCACTACATTTGCATTTTGCTCATGGGTCATTTGTGGATTTTTGGAAACAGTTTGAAGCAATGCAGAATCAGTATAAATTTAATATCATTATGATGCTGTTAAAGCACTTTTTGTTTTGTTATATTGTTGTTGTTTTTTATTGACTTTTAGAAGGTTTTTGTTAACATTTTGTAATTTTTATTTATTGTCTGTAGCTTTAGTTACTTTAGTGCATCAAGTTATTATAAATAGTAGGGCATTCTTTAACTATTTCTTTATTTTATTTACGGAACCAAAGTGTTGCTAGCAAAAAGTAAAAATGACAAGTTTACTTTTTTCTATTGATTTATTAAAATTTATTTGCTTCTAATTAGTATGTACAAAACATACTAAGTATTTATAATCAGTTTTAGTTATTTTAGTACATGAAGTTGATGAGAGAGGTTGCTTTTGAAGTTACATAAAAATATACTTAATTTTTTTAATGTATTTTATATATATATTTTATTTTTTTATTATTTATTTATTTATTTATTTATTTTTTCCAAGTTGGTTTTAGTTAACTATAATAACCCTGTTCTGCACAGAATAAAAGAACACTGTGCATTGCAACACAGCACTGAAAGCTGTTTATTCATCCAAACCCACAATGACACAACTATATGTTTCTCAACAGCCACCAATCAGTGGTTTATTCCTGCTGTCCGGGGTGACATTCCTCCCGGCTGTGCTGCATATGGATTTGTGTGTGATGGCACCAGACTTCTTGTTTTCGGGGGCATGGTTGAGTACGGAAAGTACAGCAACGATCTTTACGAACTACAGGTAAGTCTCTCAGCATGTTGAGCTCAATAGAAGCAATTGTTGTTGTTGTTTTTTTTATTGTATCAGCCCTGATATTTGTCATAATTCATTCATTCGTTGTCAAATACTTCAATCAGGCCAGTAGATGGGAGTGGAAACGTTTGAAGCCCAAAGCCCCAAAGAATGGCCCACCACCATGTCCTCGTCTAGGCCACAGCTTTTCCTTGGTTGGAAACAAATGCTATTTGTTTGGTGGACTGGCAAATGACAGTGAAGATCCCAAAAACAATATTCCCAGGTAAACGGCCTTGTACAGTTTACGCTCAAAAACTCTTTGAGAAGCAGATATGCAAATAAATTGTTTCTCCAAATGTACTCCAGGTACCTGAATGACCTCTACACACTCGAGCTACGCCCGGGGTCTAATGTAGCAGGCTGGGACATCCCTATTACATACGGTGTGCTTCCCCCTCCTCGTGAGAGCCACACCGCTGTTGTCTACACAGAGAAAACATCCAAAAAGTCTCGTCTCATCATTTATGGTGGCATGAGTGGTTGCCGTCTTGGAGACCTCTGGACTTTAGACATAGGTGAGAGAAAATATTGGCTTAAGTGACTTGTTCAAGAAATGCCAAAGTTATAACATTAAGTAACATCCATGAACTGTTTTGGTCTCTAGATACTTTAACCTGGAACAAACCTGCCATAAGTGGCGGGGCACCTTTGCCCCGCAGTCTCCACTCTGCCACCACTATAACCAACAAGTGAGTTATAACTTACTCAAACCTTTAACACAGTGTTTATTTAAACATTGACTGTCTTCAGGTTCAGAAATTATTGACTAGAAACTTCTGTGGTGGTGTTTTGGCAGATTTCAGTTATTACTAAGTCTTCAAAACACAACTTTTTAGTTGACCTCTATGTTATTTAGGGCTCCTGTTTTCTCTTAGCAATAGTTTACTGTCTTTGCTAAACTAATAGAGGACTTAAACTGTGTATGGAGGTATTATAGTGTTCATTTCCTGTTGTTAGTAATATTTAATAATGTTGGTAATATTAATACTTTCTCATATAGCTTCAACATTTAGCAAATTAGTTGTTTAGTTAGTGTGGATGTAACTAACATTGGTCTCATGTTTTCCTAGGATGTTTGTGTTTGGTGGATGGGTTCCTCTGGTCATGGATGACGTCAAAGTAGCAACACACGAGAAGGAATGGAAGTGCACTAACACACTGGCCTGCTTAAATCTGGGTACGTTCAACAAGAAGCCAAAGGTCTTTAAAAGAACAGCCTCTTAAAACTGCTTCATAGCTCATTAGGTTTCAGAACACAGCTTATATGCTTTTTCATCATCACTGATCTTGACCTTTATTTCCTTTAGACTCAATGTCTTGGGAAACCATCTTGATGGACACGCTCGAAGATAATATCCCAAGGGCCAGAGCCGGACACTGCTCTGTGGCTATAAACAACAGGCTGTACGTCTGGAGTGGAAGAGACGGCTACCGCAAAGCCTGGAACAACCAAGTTTGCTGCAAAGATCTGTGGTATTTGGAAACGGGTGAGTTGAGCTGATACCTCAGTGTAGAAGAAGCTTTACCACACCAACCCAGTACAAATGCTTACATCCTTAATAATTGGCAAGCCCAGTGGTATCAGTGTAGCACTAATAAACATTACAGAATCATTGCTGTGTTTAGAAGACGCTGGGACTATAGTATTTACACGCACAAGTTTAGTTTTTAATTCTTGTTTATATATAGTTTAGTACAATGGTTCCCAACTCTACTGATGAGCTGAATAAGGTGTGTTTGATTAAGGAGACATAGCAAACATGCAGTGTTGGGGACCTCCAGGAAAGTGGTTGGGAAACACTGGTTTCTGTTCAGTTCTCTGACATGAATATAACAATAGGTGGCATAGTGCTATGTATTATTATAAACACATTTTTTGCTAACAGATCGTCCTCAGCCTCCGTCACGTGTGCAGCTGGTCCGTGCCAACACCAACTCTCTGGAGGTGAGCTGGGGGGCAGTGCCTACCGCCGACACTTACCTGCTGCAGCTGCAGAAATATGACATCCCTGCTGCAACCGCTGCCACATCACCAACGGTCAACCCAGCCTCATCTTTACCCATCAACTCGCCTAAGAGCCCGGTGCCTGCCGCTGCTGCTCCTGCAGCTCAGAGCCTGCCCCTCACTGGGGTCACAATGGTGCCACAAGTTCCTTCCCCCACCACCGCCATGCCAAGCAGCCCACT
The DNA here is from genome assembly GCA_032361065.1 of Enteromius trimaculatus. Lineage (NCBI taxonomy): Eukaryota > Metazoa > Chordata > Actinopteri > Cypriniformes > Cyprinidae > Enteromius > Enteromius trimaculatus. The sequence continues at coordinate 2,317,024 of JAUMHP010000055.1, read as the reverse complement.
TGCAGCCTCACCTCGTGGACCAGGTACGATAGCATTATGCTTTTTGCAACTTTATGTGAAGATTAATAATTGTGACATTGCCTAAACCAATTTATACTCTCCATTCTTAGCTATTCTTAAAGTGGCAGCTCCTCATTCCACCGCCGGAACGTCACTTGTTACGGTGCGTCAGGCTACTCCAGGAGGAAAATCCCCAGTCACGGTTACATCACTTCCTGCAGGTGTCCGCATGGTTGTTCCTGCACAGAGCGCCCAGGGGACGGTATGTAAATATTCAGTATCAGTGTAAATCTTACATAAGGGCTGCACGATTAATTTAATAAAAAATGGAAATGCAATTTCCCAAACCCCGAAGGCTGCCATTTTTTTTATTATTATTATTAAATAAACATATAAAGAGTTAATTTGCAAATAATGCAATAATGTCAATAATAATATTTTCTTTCTTTTTTTACATTTAAAAAATATATATTTATTAAATTGTTTTACAAATTTGTATTAATAAATAATAATGTTATGGTTCTTAATAAAACAATGCTAATTGTTTGTGTCCCATATTGAATTTGCATTAAAACCCTTTGTAACACTGTTTTGGTGTCTAGCCAATCGGCAGCAGTCCTCAGATGAGTGGCATGGCTGCTTTGGCAGCGGCTGCAGCCGCCACACAAAAGATCCCACCCTCTTCCACGACCACTGTGCTGAATGTCCCAGCCGGAGCCACCATCATGAAAACTGTCGCTATGACTCCTGGATCCACAGCTCTACCAGCTACTGTCAAAGTAGCCTCACCTGTAATGGTATATATCTACTCTCATAACCAGACCTTTGAGTGAACAACATAAAATCTGCAGCTTATTCTGTCTGAGAAAGATCCAGACATTAGCCATCTTTTACATGCCTGAAATGGATTATTATTAATAAATTGAGATGATGCGTTGTAGGTGTTTTAGTCTGTCTAATGTGTTCTTAAAATAATAGAAAAGAAAAAAAGAATGTTTCATCAACTTCCCTTTCTTACATCCTTCCGGACTTGAATCAGCCAGATTATCCACTTCCTGTCCTGTAGCTGTTTGTGATTTAATGTGTCTTTGTTCCTACTTCCATCCCAGGTTACTAATCCTGCAACCCGAATGCTGAAAACGGCTGCGGCTCAGGTCGGCACTTCCGCCATCTCTACTCCTAACACTCCGACTCGGCCCATCATCACGGTGCACAAATCAGGCACAGTAACCGTAGCCCAGCAGGCTCAGGTCGTCACCACCATGGTTGGAGGAGTCACCAAAACTATAACCCTCGTTAAGAGCCCTATTACAATGGGTGGAAGCGGTCCTCTGGTAAGAAAAAAATACCAAACGCTTCTTTTTTTGTTTTTCTTTTTGCTGCTGTTTTTTTTTGTTTTGCTAACTTAAGTACCACTATGTGATTTATTTTATTTTTATTTTTTTCTTACCTTTCTATAAGGAATGCATGTAACGATTCATCATATGGCATCATATATATTTTTTTATAAACTAATTTTGGTTTTATAGCAATTGATATGGTAATCCTCAAGTAATAAACCTTTGTTTTCAGATCTCCAGCCTTGGGAAAATGATGTCTGTTGTCCAGACCAAACCAGTACAAACCTCTGCGGTCACCGGGCAGGCTGGAAGCAGTCCTGTTACTCTAATACAAGTCAGTGTTGCTGCTCATTTTATGTCCATACGTGTCTTACCTGGACTTATGAATTCTTAAAGGCATAGTTCACCCAAAATAAGACTGGTCATCATTTACTCACCTTCAAGATATTCCAAACCTGTATGTCTGTCTATCTTTTGTTGAGCTTAAAAGAACATATTCTGAACAGTGTTGGTAACCAAACAGTTGACGGTAGCCATTGACTTTCATAGTATGGGGGGTAAAACTATAGAAGTCAGTGGCTGCTGTCAACTATGTGGTTACAGCATCCTGCAAATTATATTTTATACAGGTTTGGAACAACCGTAGAGTGAGTAAATGACACATCTTTCATTTTTTGGTGAATCCCGTTAAGATAAATTTGTGTGCTTATACTGTATAAGGCCTATTTCCTTTCATAAGTAGCTTATTTTGTAATTTCTGTGATTGCGAAGCTGAACTCCACTGTGTCTTCAGTGTCACATGATTCTTAAGAAATCTTTCTGATATGCTATTTCTCATGAATTTCTTAGAAAAAGAAGCTTATTTTGATTTGTGCTTGTTTTTCATAGACAAAGACTCCTCTGCCTGCCGGTACCATCCTGAAACTGGTAACATCTGCTGATGGCAAGCCCACCACAATCATTACAACTTCACAGGCAGGAGGGGCTGGCACCAAACCCACTATCCTGGGCATCAGCACGGTCTCTCCAACTACCGCCAACAAACCAGGAACCACCATTATTAAAACCATTCCCATGTCTGCAATCCAACAAGGAGCGGCAGGTCCGTTTAACACCTGACTGTTCGTTTCTTTTGTAATTGTGCAAGATTTACAGGGCTTTGAGTTAAATTTTATCTCACTTTTGCTCTAAGCATGTTTTTATCTAACTAACAGATCTGTTTTTTACACCTCGTTGTGAGATCACATGATTTCCTGATGTTATTTCCTGTGTCATTGCTAGGTCTGACTGGCAGCCCTGGCGTCAAATCCCCCATCACGATTATCACCACTAAGGTTGTTACTCCTGGTACGGGTACTCCAGGGAAAATCATAACAGCTGTGCCAAAACTGACCGGTGCAGGACAACAGGGGGTCACACAGGTGAGGCCCATTTGAACACAGTAACCACAGTCAAAGCATATCCATGCATCATTTTAGGCTCCTCTTGTTTTGACTTGGTTTTTTGCGTGATCTGTGAATACTTGATTTGCTCTCAGGTGGTCCTGAAGGGGGCACCAGGGCAGCCCGGCACTATTCTACGTACTGTGCCTATGGGTGGAGTGCGTTTAGTTTCACCAGGCACTGTGTCTGCTGGCAAACCAACTGTTACCACACTGGTGGTCAAGGGCACCACAGGCATGTAAACTTTCCCTCCAGTGTGGTTTTATACAGATTACAGAGAAGTTGTTGTTCTTGGTATCTGTACCTCATTAATAATGCCCTCTCTGAATTTAGGAGTTACAACTCTGGGTACAGTAAGTGGCACTGTATCGACTAGCATGGCTGGGGCCAATGTGGCAAGCGCTAATGCCAGCCTAGTGACTCCAGTCACCACACTTGCCTCTATCGCCACATTGTCCAACCAGGTTATCAGTCCCACGGCCATCACTGTATCTGCTGCCCAGACCAACCTCGCCACTGCTACAATACAAGTGAGTCACGTTTATTTATTTATTTATTTATTTTAAGAAATTAATACTAGCTCGGTTAGGATGCATTAAATTGACACATTTATACTGTTACAGTAGAGTTTGATGATTTTGGATTCATGCTTTTCTTTTTGTTTATCAAAGCATCAAATAAAAAAAGTATTCAGCACAGCTGTTGAAATATGGAATAAATTATATTGTAAATATTCAATTTAAAAATGTAGATAATTTTAATACTACTTTAAATTGTAATAATATTTCACTTTTTTTGTTGTATTTATCATTAAATAATTGCTGCCTTGATGGAAGTAAGAGACTTCTTTCAAAAACATTTAAACAAAAATAAACATACAAAAAGGGTAATAAATTATTATTACTTGTACACTGTTTAAAAATTTTGGGTCGGGTGAGACTGTTTATTTTTATTTATATAAACAAATATAGGTAATAATAAAAATTACTGCTGTCAAACGATTAATTGCATCCAAAATCAAAGTTTTTGTTTACATAGTATACTCTGTATATTTATTACATTTATATATATATGTGTATGTGTGTGTGTGTGTGTGTGTATATGTATATGTATGTTATATAATATAAACGAATGCATGTGTATATAATTAGGAAAAATGCTGTTTACATTTGAATATATATTATATAAGAATTAATCGTTTGACAGCACTAACAATCACAATTATTTGCAATAATTTGTTTATCCATTCCTTTAGATGTGCATAATTAATTGCGATAGGAGCGTTCTTGAATTTCAATGTGTGTTTTATTTTTTTCTCTCTTAGTCGGCAGCCCAGCCTACTCATGTAACCCTGATCACGACTCCAAGTGGTGCTGAGGCCCAGCCTGCACAGGATCTTCCTGTCTCCATCCTGGCCTCTCCCACCTCAGAGCAGCCCTCCACCACTGGTGCTGATGCTGGCGATGGTGCTACCACCGTGACACTGGTCTGCTCCAACCCTCCGTGCGAGACCCATGAGACCGGAACGACCAACACTGCGACAACGGCTTCTGCCAAAATGGGCACCGGACAGATTTGCTCCAACCCTCCGTGCGAGACTCACGAGACCGGAACGACCAACACTGCAACAACGGCTTCTGCCAAAATGGGCACCGGACAGATTTGCTCCAACCCTCCCTGTGAGACGCATGTGACAGGCACCACCAACACAGCCACCACGGCCTCTGCGAACATGGGCGGAGCACAGCAGGTGTGCACCAACCCACCCTCAGAGACCCATGATACGGGCACCACCAACACAGCCACCACTGCCAGCTGCAACATGGGATCTAAAGAGATGGGAACTGTGAACAGCAAGACGGCAGCATCTTCATCAGCTACGTCCTCGGCTTCTGGTTCAGAGCCAGCAACACCCGTCTCAGAGAGCAGTGGCGGATCGGGCGCCATGCGGCCAGAGAACCCCCGCACAGGGACCACCAACACCTCCACTACCGCTCGCTCCAACATGGGCTCCGACCAGACGGGAACGGTGCAGAGCTCCAACAAGAGCCAGGCAGCCATCTCCTCTACGCTGATGCCTGTTTGCAACTCTCCCGGCGAAACGAGCGAGACGGGCTCCGCAAGCACTTCACCTGTGTCTGGTGATGTCCAACAGGTCTGTTCAAATCCTCCCTGTGAGACACACGAGACGGGCACAACCAACACATCTACACAGTCGAGCTCTAGTATGGGCAGTGGACAAACTAATGTTGAACAGAGGGTGTGCTCCAATCCGCCCTGTGAAACTCATGAGACTGATACCACCAACACACCGACCCAGGCTTCATCTTCTATTGGTGCTGGACAAACTAATGTTGAACAGAGGGTTTGCTCCAATCCGCCCTGTGAAACTCATGAGACTGGTACCACCAACACACCGACCCAGGCTTCATCTTCTATTGGTGCTGTGCAGAGGGTGTGCTCCAATCCACCCTGTGAAACTCATGAAACCGGTACCACCAACACACCAACTCAGGCCTCGTCTACTATTGGTGCTGGACAGAATAACGCTGTGCAGAAGGTGTGCTCCAATCCACCCTGTGAAACCCACGAAACGGGCACTACAAACACGCCGACTCAGGCCTCGTCTTCTATCGGTGCTGGACAGAACGCGGCTGTGCAGATGGTGTGCTCCAATCCACCCTGTGAAACCCACGAGACCGGCACCACCAACACAGCCACAACAGCAACAAGCAGCTTAGAAACTGGGGAAGGAGCAGGTATTTATCTGTACAACACCTCAAGGTTTTCATGTGTTATAGCCTGTAGAAGAGAGACTTTGTAGTATATGTAACCAACGGGTCATGCAATTATTACTTTATTTTTGTCCCTGGTCTCTTGTGCCACTGTTCTCGTTGGCCAGACATTTTAAAATCGGTTGATAAAAGGACTGCAAATCAAGCAAAAATACAATATAAAAAAAGTGGTACGAAGCATTCTGTTATTATTGGTTATTAGTATTTGTATTTTATGATTAAATAAAAGGTGGTAATTGTATTATTTATTTTTAATAGTTTTTAAAAGTGAAGGTGTTATGTATGTATTTAATATTATTAATTATGAAATGATTAGTAGTAGTATTAATAATATTACCTTGGTGTAAAGCTGCTTTGCAATGATATGTATCATGAAAAGTGCTATACAAATAAATTTGAATTTAATTGAATTCAATAATGTAGTAATGATACATTTAATTTGCTTTTAAAAGGCACCATTCAGATTTTAAGTTAAAGTTCTGTTTGTTTGTTTTATGCAAAATGTATTTACTCATCTATGTATACAGTTTATGTATAGATTTGTCCCACTCATCCACATCCCCTTAAAACCAGGGCTAAATAACTTGCACTTTGTGCACCTTCTAAGACGTACTAAGTTGTCCATCTTTCCTACTGTAAAGTAAGATGAGCTGATGCATATTTTACTTAGAACAACTTCACAGACCTATGATATTGCTCATATCAGCTGCATTACACAATTAACGTCCACTATCGGTTTGCAGTGCCATTGCGTCCTAGTAATAAGTTCGTCTGTGTTTGTTCTTTAGCCCAGCAGGCTGGTGATGGACAGAGTGACAGCGGCACCAGCTCAGAACCCTCATCATCTACAGAACCAGCCAATCCCACGACACAAAGCAGAGCCATCACAACAGTAACACAAGCCACGCCCACTCCAGGACCATCCGTACCGGTACAAACACACCTTGAATCCGATCAGCTGGCTTTGTGGATTTCCAATAGCCAACATCCCTCCCTGTATATTCTCCTTTGCTCTCAGAGTTACTAGGAAAGTCATTTTACATATAGACACCGCTTTCCTGTCTAAACGGGAGCATCTTTACTAGAATAAGCTGTAGTGCAAAGTTTTTACAGATGCATGAATTCTGTTCTTAGGTGTGCAAATAAATGCTCTAGATTATGATTAGAGTCTGATGTTTGTGTGTTCTCCACAATGCAGGAGATATCTTCCATGGCTGGATCTGCGATAGTGGCTGAGGTCCCAGGAGAGGCCGAGGCCATGGAGCAGACCAGCGCTGAGGCCGTGGCGGCGGGAGAAGAGCCCATGCAGACCGAGTGTCAGGGAGCCGGGGGTGAAGAGGCAGCCGTCAGGGTCGTTGCCATCGATGAAAGTGCTGCCGGTGAGGAGGGCACCATGTTACAGGTTCATGTAGCCATGGAAGCACAGCCAGGTCAAGGAGATCAGGCTGAGGTAAGAAACATTTTCGCTAGTCACCTTTCTTTTTTTTGTGCATTATACAGTATAGATTTATTATTACTGCCTCACACTTCAGAGATAAATTCGTATTAACTTTTTTATTAAGTGTTAAGTACTGCTTTCATAGATAAAGAGCCATATTCTACACTTTTTATGTGTGTGTATATATATATATATATATGTCACTTTATTTCAGTTATTTCTGTGCTGCATGATCTATCAGATCTATCATTTTATATCATCGCTTTTATTGTTTTTCTGTATTACAATTTTTTTACATTTGGAGGTTAAATGCTGATTTAAGAGGGACTTTCAGAAATCATTCTAATATGCTGATTAATACTTGAGAAACTGTTTAGGCTGTTTAGGTTTTTTTTTGTGGAAGTTCAAACACAATTTTTCAAAACGATTCCCAAGAAGTTATTGGATTATTTAAAATTGATATCTTTTGTAACATTTAAAGTCTCCTGTCACCTTTTAATTATTATTTTTTTTGCTCCTGAATGAAAGCATTCCTTTCTCATGTGCAAATAATAAAAAATTCCCTGTGCTCGCCATATAGCAGATGGAGGCCGGTGTGGAGGGTGCAGAAGCGATGAGCCTCGCCGCTCAAGACTCGGAAGCCCTCGCTCTGCCCCAGGAGCTGATGTCGACAGAAGGACCGCAAACCACCCTCATGGTGACCGGACTGACTCCAGAGGAGCTGGCGGTGACGGCAGCGGCTGAGGCAGCAGCACAAGCGGCGGCTACAGAAGAAGCGCAAGCACTCGCCATCCAGGCTGTCCTACAGGCGGCTCAGCAGGCTGTGCTCAGTAAGTGAAAGAAAGACTGCCATATGCGCTTATGATGTATAGAGTTTGAGTTCTGAGCTTGGCTTGGCTTTGTCTCAGGTGAGGGAGATTCAGGGCACGACGGGCAGCAGACCACCACCATCCCCATAGTTTTAACTCAGCAGGAGCTTGCTGCTTTGGTTCAGCAGCAGCAGCAGCTCCAGGAGGCACAGGCGGCAGCAGCCCAGCAGTTGAGCGCTGAAGCAGCCGCAGCTGCACTGCCCACCGAAGGCCTAGCACCAGCAGACAGTCTCAATGACCCGGCATCTGAGAGCAATGGCCACGAGATGACAACTGCTGTTGCTGGAACTGTGGTCCGTCTTCTTCCACGTACGTCTGCAGAGAGTAAGAGATGCTTGTTTTCAAATCATCATTTTTAATGGTGCTTACAAAAATGCTTGGTGACACTTAACAATACAGTCCTGTTTCAAACGCGAAAAAAGTTTTTTAAATTTGTTCAAAGTGGGCCATTCTAGCTGTAGACGAGTTTGTTTCTTTAACAGAACAGATTTGTAGAAATGTGGCATAGCATCACTTGCTCTGCAGTGAATGGGTGCCGTCAGAATGAGTTCAAACAGCTGAGTAAAGCATCACAATAATGCACAAGTAATCCACATGACTCCAGTCCATCAGTTAACGTCTTAAGTAAAAAGATGCAGTTTTATCAGCTGTTTAAACACTCATTCTGACGGCACCCATTCACTGCAGAGGTTCCATTGGTGTTAAATATCCAAATTAGTTAAGGTTTTTGTATTTTCCCATAATCTGATGGTTTTTAATACATGCTAACAATGCCTATCTCTTGCTGCAGCACTAGCCCCATCAAGTACTTTTGCACCGTCTCAGCCGATGGTGGTCGCCAGTCCAGCAAAGATGCAAGCGGCCGCTGCTTTAGCTGAGGTGGCCAATGGGATTGAATCAGCAGCTGGGGTAAGTTTACTGGTGTTACATGATTTGAACTAATGCGTCAATATCCATTTCAGACATTAACTTTAAGACTACTGCTTAACTATCTCTATTTATGGCAGAAGCAAGAAGCTCCTCCAGCTGTTGTAAAGCCACCAGTGAAGAAAGAGAATCAGTGGTTTGATGTTGGAATCGTTAAGGTGACAAACATGGTTGTCACGCACTATTATGTGCCAGCAGATGATTCAGCTGTTACTGATGTAAGTAACGATTAAATTGCTGTTTGTGAATTTTGCTGCAATTCAAGTAAAAAGTGTTATTTAGGGATAATTGAAATGGACTTTTGTGGTAGAGAAATATATTCTGCCAATTTTTACTTGGATGATATGATTTGGAAGCAGAAATATTATTGTTTGTCTTTCCATGTCAGTATCTGCATTAAAAAGAGAGATAGAATCCATATTAGTTGACCAATAATCATCTTTTTTTTTGTTGTGACATGCAGGATGATTCTGGTGCAATCCCAGACTACAGCCGAATGAAAAAGATAGAGCTTTCTCCAGGCACCGCATACAAGTTTCGCGTAGCTGGTATCAACGCGTGTGGCCGTGGGACATTCTCTGAGGTCTCTGCATTTAAGACGTGCTTACCTGGCTTCCCTGGAGCACCGTGTGCCATCAAAATCAGCAAGGTTGGTCACTGCAAATGCCTAGCTTTTGGTCTGCATGTGGGTTAAACTCTGTGACTGAAATGGTCTTTCCTTTCCATTAGAGCCCTGATGGTGCCCACCTGACCTGGGAGCCTCCTTCAGTGACGTCGGGGAAGATAATTGAGTATTCGGTGTATCTGGCCATCCAGAGCTCGCAAACAGTCGAGGCTAAAGCGTCCGCACCGGCTCAGCTTGCCTTTATGCGGGTTTACTGTGGGCCCAACCCGTCCTGCCTAGTGCAGTCGTCTAGTCTCTCCAACGCCCACATCGACTACACCACCAAACCCGCCATCATCTTCCGCATCGCCGCACGTAACGAGAAGGGCTACGGCCCTGCAACGCAAGTCAGGTGGTTACAAGGTGAGGATATTTCGTTTTTTGTCTGTCTATATTAAATTACTTTTTTCCTTTTTAATAGCTTTTCTTTTATAATTTTATAGTATTATAATTTATATTATGTTTTGTCACTTTTTGTATTTAATTTTCTAAAATAACATCTAAAATAAGTTTTTGTTTGCTTAATGTGTATATACACACGCATGCATGTATATATTATAAAAAAATATATTTTTATATTTATTATGTAAAAATATAAAGTTTTCAAAACATACTGTATGTGTTTTTATTTGTTTACTTAATGCATATATTCACCACACACATTATGTGAATGAAAACATGTTTTGCATGCAAATTATTGCAAATAATCGTTTGACATTTTTAATGATTTTATTAAAATATTTTTTTAAATGTTGAATCTGAATCTGCTATGTAACAGGCCATAATGCTGATATGGCAATATTTTTGCTGTTGGAGCAAATGTGAAACAATATGTATTCCTAACTATGATGTAAAAAGGGTTCATGTAAAGATTTTTATATAATGGATTTTATTAATGTTTTCAGAAACCAGTAAAGATGGCTCTGCGGCCAAACCTGCAGCAAAGAGGCCGGTCTCGTCTCCTGATATGTAAGTTTGAGACCATTATACCTTTCAAAATGTACAGTAGCAATCCAACCTAAAATGTTGCTTTACCCGTTCAGGAAAGGCGCCGGTCCAAAAAAGGCCAGGTCTGACCAGTGAGAGCTCACTGTGACCCTGCCCTGTTTATGAGCTGAACCATGACTGAACTCCACCTCCTGCTGAATGACCTTCCTGCTTTCACTTCTCACCCCATTCCATCCTCTGCAATGAACCGGAAGGAAACTGCAGCCAAAAATAGGAAAACCTTATCCGTTTCCGTTTTTGAGAAATCCGCTCTCATCACTGGACATGTTGGTGCCATGGACGCCTAATTTCCAACTGTATTTTTAAAAAAAACACAAATGTTCCTCCTCAGAAGCACATACATTTGCTTTTCCTGACAATTTTGTGTGAAGAGATTCCGACAGCAGCATTCAACCTAGTTATAACTGTATTATCAGATACTCATTCTTTGTTTTCCTCCCTTGATATTCATTTATTTTAAGCTTATTTCAATACAAGCAATAGATGACAGAAAAATAACCTTGCTCTTGTCAGTTTGTTGATGTTTTCATTATTTGGGCAAGTCTATATTTCAACCGCGTGCTGAAAGGAGAGGGAGACATGGAGGTGGGAGTACGGATTGCAAAACGAAGCAGGGGAAATGCATCGAAGTCAAACGAAAACGGACAGCACTTGGTGAAGCTTGTGAGGGAAAAGACTCAGTTCATATGGAGAATCTGTAATTATTCATTCACTTCGAGTTCAGTAGCCTGTTTTGCATCACTGTGTGTTCATACATTTGCTGTGAGGGACAATTGAGGACCGCGACGCTGAAGACTAAAAGGACTTCGATCCATGTAGATGAAAAGCATACTACTTTTGCATTGCATCAACTAGATCTTGTATAAAGAGAGAAAAATCCCAAAAATAGTAAATGGTTATACAGGAGTTTTTGTGTGTGGTTTATTTTTGTAATTTCTTTGTTTTTTTTGTTTTTTTTTAATAAGAAAAGGTCTTTCCTTCTCATGTATTCGTGCTTCAGGGCACAGTTTTAAACCTCACACCTCTGCTCTACATGTTAACTGCTCATTCTGTAGTCTCCATGCTTGTGGATTTGACATGCGGGCCACAGTGTTTCCCGTGTTCATGAATTATTTCACATTTATTTTGGGAATTGTAGTGTAAAATGTATGCATTTGTTCTAAACAACAACCCACTTTTGAGGCTTTCTCCACCCAACTTTTTACTTTTTGGCATTTATAGAAGCTTACTGCAGAAAAAGATGCTTTTATTTTTTGTTTCCCTCTTGTCATTAGTGTATAGTTCCTGTACATTTACTTTTCTGAATCTCACGTTTCTTTTATACGCTTGGTTTTGTGAGTTCGGGATTCTTCTCAAGCTGTGCGGCAAAACTTTGAACCATTTTCATTCTCTGCTTCGGACTGTTTGGACTTGTTATGGAAGCAGGCCTGTATAAATGCGAAATCGATGGACAAGTAAAGAGAGGTTTTGATTGGTATGTCTTTTTTTTTGGATGGAAGCTGGAAACAGTTTGTTCCTGTTTCTGGTGGTTGGGAAATGTTGCAGATGGATCGTTGGCTTAGCCAGAGTTTGAACTCCGTTGTAAATTAGTTATTTCACCTAGCAAGACGTAAAAAAAAAAAAAAAAAAACTCTTTGCCTTTTTTATATAATTATCTGTAACAAAACGTTTTTACATGTTGTCATCTATTGATTGCTTTTGTGTCTTGACATATAAAAGTAATGGAATTCTGTCTCTTTGTTCATTTGTCTTGTTTTGCCTTTTTTTTTTTTTTTTGTCATTTGTGTTTCTTATGGACTTGTCTTCTGAGAAATTAAATGTATATGAAATATAGATGACCAGCAAGAGATTAAAGATTTTTTGTATCAGGGAAAATAGAAATTGCTTTGGGATTTAAGATCAGTATTCTCTTTCAGTACAGTAAGTGAAGTGAAAATGTGCTGTATTTACCCATAAATGTTTGTAAAAGTATACTGTCATTAGCAAAGGTCTGCATACCCGTGCATCATGGAGAGAAAAAAAAAAAATATATATATATATATGTATATATATTAAAATGCTTTCCTTTAAGTTATAGGATATCCAGGGTTTAAATAACTTTACTCCTTACGTTGCTTATAAACCTTGAGGTGTTTCTTTGCTTGGAAAAAATCATTAAAAAAAAAAATTAGACAGTAAGCGTTAACTATTTTGATTGGTCCGTCCAGATGAGCGCTGAGAAAAGTAACAGCCGTCATATGACATATCCCTGTTTATTCAAGAAACAACTAAACCAATTATAATAATACACACATTAACATGATCTTTCCGCTGTTAAAAAATTATTGTTTGTCCGTTTTTGTGTATGTGGTTGATTAGAGTAAACCAGTACGTGGTCGTTTTAAAAAGAATTTTGTCTTCATTCGCTTGCCGTACAGAAACAATCTCCATGGCAACTGGTATTCGCCTCAGTGGAGCATCTTCGTATATTTGCCACAGATGAGCTCTTCGAGTTATGAAAGATCGCCCCGCTAGCAAATGTTTGCCTTTTGTTTTATTTATTCAATATTTTGTTCTGTTTTGCACACTGAATGCTTGCTAGTTCGTGAGTGGGAATCAACGACACATTTTAGCTAGCCTGCTAATGTTTGTGTAACGTTAGAAGCGGAATGGATCAGTACAGTATTCTGGGCCGGATTGGGGAAGGAGCTCACGGAATTGTTTTCAAAGCCAAACACATCGAGGTTAGGTTTTGGGTTTATCTTTATTAATCCCGTGTAAATGACAATAGCTTACAAAAAGCTGAACGTGATCTGTTTGTTTTCAGACAGGAGAGACGGTGGCTTTGAAAAAAGTAGCTCTGCGAAGACTTGAAGATGGAATTCCTAACCCGGCCCTGCGAGAAATCAAAGCCCTACAAGAGATCGAGGACAACCAATATGTGAGATACCACTGAAGATTTCAAGCTTGTGTTATTACCAGAAAAAAGTTTATTATAAAAAGCCTAAATTATGGCAGTCAAAATGATGAGATATGAAGCCATAGCTGTGACATCAAAGCCATAATTATAAGATCTAAAGGTGAAATGGAAAAAATTAAAAATGGTTAAAATGATAAATTATAATTTGACAAAAATTTAAATAATGAGTCATGCTTAGGAGATGAAAGTTAAGATTATGACATACAGTCAGTCTTATAACATAAGAATTATCATTCCTAACTATGTCATACCATGGCATTATTATGACATAAAAAAGCAATGAGATGTGAAATTAATTCAAAATTATGTCATCACAAAAGTTGATTATGAGAAAAAGTTATGATTTATGAAATCAAAAATATGATATACTAAGGCGAAACGATGTAAAGTCACTACCATTGTGACATACTAAGTCATAATTATAAGATGAAAAGGCGAAATAATGATAGGCTATTTCATAATGAAACTTTCAAAACCATAATTATAAGAAGTCATAACTATCACAAAAAGTCAAATCTTTGTCATTATATTTTTTGTGTCATAATTAATGGTATTTACCAAAGCAATAATGGTAATCCGTTAATAAGAATAACTGGGAATCCACACAGACATTATTTATATTTTTATTATTTGATCTTATTATTTTATTCCTGTTTTGATCATCTCCATAGGTGGTGAAGCTGAAGGACGTTTTCCCTCACGGCACAGGCTTTGTTCTGGTCTTTGAGTACATGTTGTCAGATCTGTCAGAAGTCATTCGGAATTCCCAGCGCCCTCTCACCGCATCCCAGGTCAAAGGTTACATGATGATGCTGCTGAAAGGAGTGGCTTTCTGCCACGAGAACTCCATCATGCACCGGGTGAGACCGTGTTCCTGATGCCATTACATTTGTCCTTCACTATGATCTGTTCTATGTGTGTGCTCACATGTTTTTGTGTGTAGGACCTGAAGCCTGCAAATCTTCTAATCAGCTCGACGGGTCACCTGAAGATCGCTGACTTCGGTCTGGCCAGGCTTTTTTCCAATGAAGGAGATCGTCTGTACAGTCACCAGGTGGCCACCAGGTGATCATATACTACAGCTTCTGTCATGCTAGCATTAGTCCTAACAGTGAGTTTCAGCTTCAGCATAAATCATATGTGACAAAACCAGTCTCGAGTTGCTGGGGTGTATTTGTAGCAATAGCCAAATAATACATTGAATGGGTCAAAATGAGAAATTTTTCTTTTATGCCAGAAATCATTAGGATATTAAGAAAGGATCATGTTCCATTAAGATATTTAGTACATTTTGCTTACAGTAGACATATGAAAAATGTATTTTTGACTAGTAATATGCATTGCTAAGGACTTCTATTAGATGTTAAATATGATTTTTTTGAATCCTTAATTTCCAGATTTTCAAATAGTTGCATCTCGGCCAAATACTGTCCTATACTAACAAACCACACTTCAATATAGAGCTTAAAAACCTTTTTAAAAATGACAGGTTTTGTGTTCCAGGATCACATATAGCTAAATATATTTGTTGTGCTGTGTTTCAGATGGTACAGAGCGCCAGAGCTTTTGTATGGTGCCCGGAAATATGATGAAGGAGTTGATCTCTGGTAAGAAATTGTGGAATTATTTTGTTTGGAATAATCCCAAAACATTTTTATGTAATAATCAGTTTTATCGATTTCTGTCCATTTTTACAATGAATTATAATTACTCTTAATAATCCACTGCATTATGGAATCAATGCCTTTTTTGAGTTCTAATTTATATTAATTGTACCAAGAAAATTAATTAAAACTAAATTGTGTCAGATTTCATAGTTTCATGAGTAAAAATCACATTCAAATGAGCATTAAAGCAAATATTTGAATACTAGCAGTTCATTTTGTGAACCTTGTCTTTCCTCAAGTGTCCTCTAGATGGCAGAAGTGGCTATTCTTCACTCAGCAGGTGTCTCTTCTGGCTTGTTTCAGGGCAGTGGGCTGTATTTTTGGGGAGCTGTTGAATAACTCTCCGCTTTTCCCCGGAGAGAATGACATTGAGCAGTTGTGCTGTGTGTTACGAGTGCTGGGAACTCCTAACCAGAAAGTTTGGCCGGTGAGCTCTCTTTTACATTCATCATTACAGTTTAGAGCAGCATGACACACAAAAGGTGAACTGTGTGTGAATGTTTTGCCTATGATGATCCAATCTAGGAAATAACAGAACTACCGGACTACAATAAGATCACGTTTAAGGAAAACCCCCCCATTCCTTTGGAGGAGATCGTGCCTGACACATCACCACAGGCTGTGGACCTGCTGAAGAAGTTCCTCGTCTATCCTTCCAAACAGAGGATCAGTGCTAGACAGGTGGACATTTGAACTTTTGTGCAGGTCCATAAAGTCATGTACATCTAATAAGACTCATAACGGCCATCTCTCTCCTCAGGCTTTGCTCCATCCGTATTTCTTCACGGACCCTCTCCCAGCTCATCACTCAGAGCTGCCCATCCCTCAGCGTGGAGGAAAGCACTCCAGACAGCGCATGCAGCCACCATATGAATTCACAGTGGATCGACCCCTACATGAGAGCTTGGTGGACCCGAGTCTGATCCAGAGACATGCCCGGAGCTGTTTATGACAGCGGTATGAGCAGAAATGGAGGGCTTTGTACTTAGTTCTTCCACACCAGGAAGTGGCCCATTAAGTCATAGACACTTATTTAAGGACAATGAAAAAAAGAAGTAAAATGCTTAAATATGTAAAAAAAAAAAAAAAAGCTCTGTTATATATAATGTTTAAGTTTTTCTGAATATACTTTTAGTGAACATGTCTAGCTGTATACTGATATTTTCCTGTGTTTAAATTTCATAAAATATTTTCAAGAAAGAATCAATTATGGGACAAAGAAGCACAGTTATTACATAAAAGGTCATAATTATGACAAAAAAGTCACTTTTTTGTCATTATGATTTACCAAAGTGTGATTTGTCGTTTCTTGGGGGATTTGATTTTGAATGGCCTTTTTGTGATATGTTTAAATTTCTAATGAGGATTTTAAATAATCAGTTGAAAATTCCAAATTATGACATTCTAAGACTTATATCTTTTCATATTTATGAGATTAAAGTCAAGATTAGGAGTTAAAAGTCATAATTATGACAAATGTTTAGAGTTTCTGTCATAATTATTACTTTTATGTATTTTATGTACTTAAAATGATTAACCAAAGTGTGATTTGTCATTTGTTGGTGATGAAAAAAGCAATAGCATATTCAGATGATGCTCTACTATACAGGTTGTATAATGTTTCAGTTTTAGTTTCAAACAGCATATCTAACTGTATTTTTCTATACATAATTCTATTTCAATTGACATGCTACGAGTAACTCTACACATTCTAGAGGAGCAGCCTATTTGACTTGCTATCATCTTAAGCTGTTTAACGTACTTGTAAAATGAGAATGGAAAAGAAACCCAATTATTTATTTTCCCTTAACAACCATTAACCTTATCATTTCACGCACCGGTGTAAATGAACTGGTTTGGGTTTTATTCCGTTAGGCACAGTTTCATGGTAATCAGTATATCAGAACAAGTTTGGTCATGAAGTTTAGTGCCACATTTAAATTGCATTAAAATAACCAAAAGTGACAGCGACAGTGAAGACATTCATGTTCTTTTGAACTGAAACAGATGCATCCACAAAATATGAAACAGCACAACTTAATTAAAATGGGAAGAATAATGTTTCTTGAGCAGCTATTCATTTGACATTGAAGTACTTTAAATACTAACATTGAGCTATTTTTCTGCTTTTACTATCAAAAAAATGCATCCTTGGTGATCAGAAGAGATTTCGGTCACACTTTATTTGAAGGTATTGTACTTTATGGTTAGGATTAGACTTTAGATTAAGGCTACTCAGTGTTATTACAGTGAAGTACATTACAGAAGTACATGTAACATTTAACAAGCACACCTTGAAGTCTTTTAAAACAGCTTTACACTTCTGAGCATTAGTGCACATCCCCTTCTATATAGTTAATAATAATAGTAATAAGGAAGCGTTCTACCTTTCAAATGATCGTTACATTGTTGAAAAGCTGTGAAGGAAACTAGTCTTATCACTGAACATGCAAACAACTAGTTTCTATTAATAGTGCTAAACCAGTTCTGTCCTTGTTTTATAGCTTGGATTGAACGCTTAATTACTGAATAACTTTCTTTTTATTTCACTTTATTTACAACCATAACTCAGTCATGGTGGTGAAGGCAGAAAGTGTAACTTCAGTGAATCTTCAATTAACATAGACATGATATTGCAGTTAGGTCATAACCAAGACTTCTTGTTCTGTTGTAGGCTCGTAAAAATGTCATACTTTACATTTTTCAGCTGAATGACAGACACTCTCGGCCTCTTTCCACCGCTCTAATTTCCCTTCTGACCGGGTGAACAATAGGAAAGAAAACGGTACACTTTGATTAACAAATGACTTCCACAGCCCTGCTCTGTGTGCATGTGGTCAGGCTGGATGTCTTTAGAACTATTGCAGCATTTGTCTCTATTTGCATTAGTTCGATCCGCTCAACTGTCCTCTTGTGTTACATATTAAGCTCCACTTTGCATCTTTTATTGGCTTCTATTCTCTTTTGTTCCATAAGTGGTTTGGCTTTTATCAAGATTTGTTTTTTATTACGTTGGGTTATAATTCTGCGAAATTATAGCAAGTTTAGTTAAAGGGATAGTTCACACCAAAATAATTACTGTTGTTATTCACCTGCAGTGTCTCGCCTTTAGTTTACTTTCCCTTTATTGTATTTAACATTATTTAAA
>JAUMHP010000055.1:2276453-2296330 GCA_032361065.1 Enteromius trimaculatus | reverse complement strand
TATATATGTATAATATAGGTAAAATTTTGAGAATTTATTCAAATGTATATGCGATTTAACTTTAACAGAGAAACTTTTATGTGTGTTTTAGCAGATCCAAGTATTTGATTTTACTCTTTGTAGCTTTGCATATGTGTAACTCTCATTTGCAATGCAGACCGATGTGGGATATTTCCAGACCTTTTTGTGGGTTTGCACTCGTTTGCTGAAGCTGACCTGTCTTTGGCTCCGCCCACTGTCCCCACATGTCTAACCTCAATCACCCACAATGCCAGAGCGCAGAAACCTCCACACATAAAGTTCTAAACCATCAGCGGAGCTCATCTTCATCGCAGACACCTGTCCTGAAGACCGAAGAGATAAGCTCAGGTATGCCACTTTACAATCAGATCTACATTACCATATCTACAGCCGCACTGGCAAAGCAAAGATTGCAAGAGATGCTTATCATGTTTTTCTGGTAATTTGATTCTAAATGTCATCTCTGTTAAATAGACAGGTGAGGTTGTCATTGCTGTTGTGATTTGTAATGCACTTCAAATCAGTATCCCTTATTTAAAGATATGCGTGAAAAATAGAAATGTTTGTTTGTGTCGTGTGGGTTTTGTGAGAATATGCTTTGAACTGTAAATATGGCACATATGATAAAAGTTACTATGTTTGATTTCCGAACTTATATAGATTGTTTATCTGAAATGTATTTATATGTGGTCTTTTACAACTTTTAAGAAATTCTATTGCAGTTATTGAAACAAGTAATAGTTTAGACTGGAGCTGATGCACTCAATGCAAAGAAACAAACAAATTGCGCCACACTTTAACATGCTACTTCACATATGTGTGTGTGTGTGTGTGTGTGTGTAAATTTCCTTTTTCACGCCATACAAAAGGAGTTCCTGACAGACATGGAGACCTCTGTTGAACATGCTCGCTGGGTTTCCTCCTCTGCGGTATCATCAGAGGTGATGCCCCATTACCCATCTGACTCCAGCTATATGGTCCACACCGAAGAGGGTTCAATGTTCCCCTGCACTGATGCCGATCACAGCAGCCTGCCCTCTTTGTTCAGCAGCCCGGTCCATGGCCGTCCATCTGGAGCTTTTCAAAACAGCCCAGGTCAGCGCTGCACCTACATATACTACAAACCATTCATGTATCGTCAATCTTTTTTAAAGAGGTCTCAAAAGCCGTGTTTATTTGATCAAAAATACAGTAGAAACTGTAAAGTTGTGAAATATGATGAACTCAGTATTTTCTGTTCGAATATATATATATATATTGAAAAAGTAATTTATTCCTGTGATGCGCGGCTGAATTTTCAGCATCATTACACCATGATTCTTGACAAATCATGCTGATATGCTGTTTAAAAATCATTTTTTATTATTAGAAATGTTGAAAACAGTTGTACTTCTCCATATTTTTGTGGAAACTAATGTTTTTCGGGATTGTTTGAGCGTTTATTTCAAATATCTTTTGTAACGTTATATTTACTGTACGTTTTGATCAACTCAATGCATTCTTCTTTGATAGAAGTATTAATTTCTTACTAAACCTCAGGCTTTTTGAATAGTAGTGTACACTGCACAGAACAATTACCATATTCATATTATAAACGATTACACTTACATGGTATAAGAGCAGTGCCATAGCATTGACATGTCCAAAATGTGCTGTGCTGTTCTATAAAGTACAAAACCTATTAATAATATAAAAAGGACCCTCTAGTAGAGAGAAATTATGTGTAAGCCAAAGTATCAAGTTCATAAGGTTATTATCATTTACAATATAGTCATTTTGATGCATCTAGATGTTAAACTAAACATCAGCATCTAAAAACTCGGTTTTGAAGTTGTTTGATGTCTTCAGCAATGGTTATATTGCAAATGAATGGCTAAAGGCTGTGTTTTGTCCTTTCATGACTAGTTACACACAAAAAAATGTTGTTTGCTGATTTAAGTAAAAGGTGAATAAAAATACCTCAAAAAGATGAACTGCTACTGCTTTTATCATAGGAAAGAGTACTTTGATGTTTACTACTACTTTTTTTTAATTTGACCTTTACATTTTTTTATGGTTTTTACTTTACACAAGTCAAATAATATGTTTGATGTCCAAGTACTTTCTCACATCCCAGTTTAATATGCAGGAAAGTAATCTTGCAGTTGATTCTCCTTAAAAGTATAAACACTGTGTCTCTGTGGTGCTTGTATTTTGATATTTTAGGCGTCTCCAGAAACTTGATTTCAGTTCCTTTCCCTGACCTTTCTTTCCTCTCTCTCCCTCAGTGTATCCCGTTTACTCCTCTCCGTTCCTCGGAAACCTGTCCTGGCTGGAAAGTTCCAACAGTCCCTCTCTAACCAACTTCTTCCCATCATCCCCAACATCCTGGCACAGCAGTGCATTTTCAAAGACATCCTCGCCATCCTTCCATGGCTCTCCGGCCCTCTCTTCTGCCAGACCGCCTCGTTCTGCTCTTCAGTCCCCTATCCAGCACCAAAAGGAGAGCTTCGGTGTGCAGGAGGGAGTGAAAGGAGAGAGGCTGAGTCCTCCTGGAGGTGGCGAGGTGTTTGGCGGTGTGTTTCCCTCCTCAGTGAGCGACATGTATGCGCAGACACACTCTTTAAAAACACACTCCCAGTCCCTGCCCCACTACAGTCCTTACGGCAGCTTCACGCAGGACTACAACAGTTCACTTCTCTACACCCCCTCGTCCTTCTCACCCAAATTATGCAGCAAGATGAAGTTCTCTCCTTTAGGTGAGGAAGTATCATAACAGGCAGGTGCTGGAGTTGTGGGTAAAAACACTGCAGAAAAGCAATTTACTCATTTTCTGTTTTTGTATTGTTTTCCGGTACAAATATCTAACCATTCTTCAAGTCAAGTTAAATCAATGATAATAAGATATTGGGGCAGACAGGTATTAGATTAAGCCAGGACTAGTTGTTAATTTAGGACTTTTAAGTAGTTTTTAGAAACAACATGTTTTACAAAAAAGCATTATCTGGGAGCATTTTAAGACCAAACAAGGGCAGTAATGTATTTTAAGATATCTCAGTGCAAGCTTTTTCCAGTTTAGACAGCTCTAACATTTATTTTAGTCTTAAACCCTGTTCTGGAAACTGCCCCATTAAGTTTTGTTTTCTGATAAAATTAGCAAAATGAGCCATTTTTTTGCTCCAAACGGGAAAAAAATATCTGCCAGTGTGATCATAAAAATACTTTTCTTTTGAATTAAGTGTATTATAAGTGACCACATTGGCAGAATTTCATCTTACTTTTTTTCAGAAGTAAGGCTTAATATGTTATGTAATTTTTCTTCTTCTCAAATAATTGTATCTTTGTTAAACAATGTTTAGATATTTGTACTAGAAAAAAACAAAAAAATATTTTTTTTCTGCTGTAAAGTTAAACATTTCTTGAGCCAAACCTTTCATGATGTGATCCATTAACTAGAGCGTTACGTATAATATATAATTCTGTTTTTGTTATAATATCTATATATATAACAATACTAATAATTAAATAATACTACTAACAACAATAATAAACTCAAAATGTGATGTCATGTTCATTTAAAATTTCTCAAATCTGGTTTTAGCTTTATAATATCCACCCAAACACAACCACCCAAATAATACAGGATGGTGATTTGAAAGCTACAATATCAAAGTTCCTCAGAAGTAGCTGAATACAATGCTTTAAATATTAGTTTACATAAGATGTAGCATTAATAATAACTAAGATGAACAAATCAATTAAAATAAACTTCAAATAAGAGCTGTCACACAGGGAACGTCATTTTACAGTTTTTAACTGTAAACTACAAGAAACTACAAAAATTGTACATTTGACAGTTGTTTACTGTAAAATGACATGAAATATCCCTTTGAGATATAATTTCACAGAACCGAATAAGGAAACTTATTGTTAACCAACTAACAGCTTTTTACCGTAGTATTTTTACTGTCAAATTGTGATGATTTTTTACACAGTACAATCTTAAAGTTGAATATCCTGGTTCTTTGCGGTACCTTTACCTTGGTTCTTTATTACTCTAAAGGTTCTTCAGATCAGCAAGTTCTCATCGGACTTCAGTCTTTAAACATTTCAATGAATATTTTTGAGTGTGTGTTTCATTGTGTTTGTGTGTAAACGTTATTTCTGATCGTTTGTGATGGCAGAGCCACGTGAGTGTGTGAATTGTGGGGCCACTGCAACCCCTCTGTGGCGGCGTGATGGAACAGGACATTACCTCTGCAATGCCTGCGGACTGTACCACAAGATGAACGGACAGAACAGACCCCTCATCCGGCCCAAAAAGAGACTGGTACAGCTCTTCCACACTCACTGTACTGATAAAGACTGCTATAAAACTGTGAAATATTAGTACGATTTAATATTACTGTGATATGTTAGAAAGTAGTTTTAAACTGTAATTTATTCCTGTGATGCAAAGCTGAATTTTCAGCATCATTATAGTCTTCAGCGTCACATGATCCTGCAGAAATCACCGCTACTGATATGTTTTTGTGGAAAACGTGATCAATTTGGATTCTTTGATGAATAGAAAGTTCAGAAGGCCTACGATCCCAAACTGCAATATTTCTCTTCCTGTAGGTCATCAGTAAGCGAACAGGAACTCAGTGTGCGAACTGTCAGACCAGCACCACCACGCTGTGGAGACGCAACGCCAGCGGAGAGCCTGTGTGTAACGCTTGCGGGCTCTACTTCAAGCTTCACAACGTGAGCAACTCATTTCACGCGACTTTCTACTAAAATAAAAAAAAAAAATCCTATTCACTAAATTTAGTAAAAGCGTAAATTCAATGTAAAAAGATGTGTCACTTAAAACTTGCGGCGCGCTAACTGCATCCAGCACTACTTTCTGCCCGCATTTGTGCTGTTACCTAATTTGCATGAATTTGTTGTATGAACTGCATGCAAAAAAAACCTTCATACTAAATTCCTTCTTGTAACTCTTTCAAAATATTTTGACACAACATGTCAGTTTCTAACAAACACAATGCCGTTAGGGAGTTTTTTAACCAGTTTTTCTTTTCCACTCGACCAGAAATTAAACACGGCAGTTGTAACTGTAGTTCTGCGTTTAATACCTTCGATCTTTCTCATCAGGTGAACAGACCGTTGACTATGAAGAAGGAAGGCATACAGACACGTAACCGTAAAATGTCCAGCAAGAACCGGAAAGGAAAAAGGTTTAGCGCAGCAGAGGAGAATCTGTATTTTTCTAAGAATCCCGCGTCTGATCAGCATTTCGACTTGTATTCTCAAAGTCCAGGAGCTCTGGGCGTCTACAGCCACTCTTCCCATTCACTGCCACCCGCCGCTGCCTTCCACAGCCACGCCAGCCTGCCTTACCCATACCACCCATCCGCTGCCATCTTACCCAGCGTGGTGTGACGGAAACTGGAAAGAAGAACGAGTTCACGGAAAACCGAAAAGTTTTACTTAACACTCACAACCCCCTCAACTATGTGTTCAGATGCTCAGCAAAAACATACTTGAAAGCTTAACCAATGTGGATACATGTTGCCTTAAACATATTTGGATCAAATCATGTGCATCTATTTTAAAGAAAGATAGAACAAACACACTTTAAGTTTGTTTAATCTGGAAAGAAGCCTTTTTGAAGCTTTGTGTAGCATAGTTATAAAACTACATTAAAGCTTGGGGTCAGTAAGGTATGCATTTTTTATGAAATTATAAACTTCTGTTCAGCAAGGATGCATTGAATTGCTCAAAAATGACAATAAAGACATTTATGATGTTGGGGAATTTTAAAGAAAAGCTGTCCTTTTGAACTATTTATCAAAGAATTTTATGACAGTTTAAAAATATTAACATATTAAAATATATATAACGACATTGATAATAATCAGAAATGTTTCTTTGAGCATCAAATCAGAATATGAAAATGTTTTATGAAAACCAGAGTAATGATCCTGAAAATTCAGCTTTGCATCGCGGAAATAAATAACAATATATTCAAATAGAAAACTGTCATTTTAAATAGTGCTAATATTTCACATTATTACTATTTTTACTGTATTTCTGATCAAATATATGCAGCCTTGATGAGCAGAAGAGACTTTCAAATGGTGAGCTATATATATAGACTACCTTTTACCTTTTTTTCCGTTTGTAATGAATTTTTCCCTTAACACTTGTCTTTGTTGGATTTGTACGCTATTTTTAAAGCGCTGTATAGAAAATGAATGTGGTTTGCAAATAAACATTTATGTAAAACATCTTTTTTTTGTGTGTTTACGGTAAATCTTCAATTGGTATATAAGCTTGGAGACTCACTTGAACGCCCTTTGAATTCAAAACAGACTCCGTATCAATGTGGCAAGGCTCTTTAATGTAACTGCATGGTAACAGACGTTTGATATAGTGGTTGTGGTTTTTCTATGGCTCCATTGTGAGCTCTGCAGCCTGCATGAATTAGCTTGTAGCGGGAGTTCGACAGTTATGCCATGACAGCACATGCAAATCCAGTACTTTCCATTCCAGATCAAGTGCTGCATGTCAAAATTTATAGACTAAATAAGCTGTTTCGTTCAGACAGGAGAAACACTTCTTCAACAGTATTTGCTTATCGTGGGAGACGCATCATCCATGGTTCATCATCTTCAACAGCCTGAAACACATTGTGGTTCAGTTTGGCAAATTTACAGATGTTCTGCTTTCTTATTTATGTCATATGTTGCTCTCTAACCAGTGTAGCGTCTTGAATTTCATGAACAGTACAGTTGTGTGATTATTGACTGTGCAGAACTCAACAGCACAGTTCTAATCTGTTTTTGTTGTGGTTGCAAAGATGTTGCTATGTGGCTATGTGTGAAACTTACATTTAGACTAAGATTTAATAACACTTATATTTACTAAAATTATAACCGAGTATATTTCAAAATGTATTTTAAGAAAAATGGGCCAGATTACTGGTTGGTATATTTAAGCAGGTATATTAAATTGGCCTTGGTGTTTGAAAAACATTTGAATATGTGTGTGTATGCATACTATAATCCTAGCATCTTTGTACCAAACTAAATATATTTTCACATTTGAAAATACATGTTTATGACATAGATTTAGTTACAGTACATATTAGTTCATAGTATTTTTAGTTATATGGGAATGTTTGGCTGATGTGTGTGGTTGCCAGCGTGTTGCTCTGCTGTTTCTAAGAGGTTCTGAGTGATATTTAAGTGTTGATATGAGGCTAAGTATTTGTTTTCTAGCCAAAACCATGACTCTTTTCAACCTGTTATGGGCAGACATCAGATTTAGCGTCCAGAAAGGTCACCCAAACACACACACACACACACTACAATCCCAGCATCCCTTAGCCAACGAATTGGCTTTATTGTGCGCATTGTTCCTTGGCGGTCTGGGAAAAGGCCTCAGCGCTGTGGAATATGGGTTTCTATGTGAGTTGAGTTCTGGTTGGCGATGCTATCTCAGATAGCACCCCTCCCCTCTCCTCCATCTGTTTCCATCTCTCATGGTTGACCACATAGCTCTGCTCCCCTGGTTTCTAGTGGAGCCTCATTGTGCAACGCAGGCAGCTTCTGGTTTTCCGGACTCTATAAAAAAAGTGCAAAAGGGAAAAGGAGATGCAGAGAGAGGCTGCAAGCAATGGCATGGGTGTTTTTTTCAAGCCTGGTGCATGAGGCACATCGTTCGCTTTTTTCTGTCATGGGCTTCCTCCATTCAGGGTGAAGCCGTGTTATCTGGTGGAGTCGGCACCATAGTGAGGGGGAAATGCTACTGAATGACTGGGAGAGATTAGCAACCACAGGACAGGTCCAGCCGACACACACAGGCCCGAACGTTAGCGCTCGCGCTCATAACCTCTTTTCCATTCACGTAACAGACAAACACAAGAATGGCTTAAACAGGGTTTTTTAGTCACACAATCACATCTTTCCATCTGATCTGCACAGGTTTTAGGGCCAGAGCCCCCCTCGGGAGGGGTTTTCTGATTCAAATCGATCAGATCAGTGTGCTAAATAAACTGTTTGTGTGTGCAAAAATGCAGATCGCATTGCAAACTGGCTGATTTGTTCGGTATTAAATGTTTGAGAAATATAAGAGAAGTTAAAAATGTTCCGGCGGGTAGGATTTTTGTGATGGTCTTCACCAAGGGTCAAAATTTTGCAGCTTGACCTCATTGACCCCATAAAAGCTTCTTCCTCCACTGACAGCCATTCAAATGTTAATATGCATTATGATTGTTGCTTTATTAGAACATGACTTTAGTTTGAATTTATAAATTATTATTAACTGATAATCTAACTCTTATGCAAATCAAAAAATGTTCATTATTTTTCCCTCACTCAATAACTATTGATTTTACTGAAGAACACGTTCCCAAACATTCTGTAATTACAAAATAAATAATGTTTATTTCATTTAATATATCAAAAAATTCCAGTTCCTGTTCTATGACAAAGCAGCATTGTCATAATTACAGCAAAAACGCGTAAAATATCTAATCCCAACTTGTAGATGCCACAGATCCCCAAATATGATATTCCTTGAGCGAGGAAAAATTTCCTTGACATGTAAAATCAAGCTATATATTTTTATTAATAATTTATACCATGAAAATGTGTATATTATAATAATGTATATGTTTATGAAAGTATACAATTTTATAAATATGCATAATAGTATATTAGAATATTATATCATATTTTATGTATTCATAATAGCCATATACTGTTAGTCTTTGCATTTGTTTGTTTGTGTCTTTGTGTATTATTTTAAGATTATTTATTTATTTCACGCGATCTTATTTTTTTACCCCACAAACCTCAAGCAGACCTCAGCTTGACGCATATATAGTGCATTTGGGGTCATAACCCCTCACATAAATTAAGAAGAACAAAAAAAGACGACTTAAGTTATAAAAATAAATACATAAATAAAAGAAACAGAGTATACTTGTGTGCACACTTACATCTCTGAGAATCTCTTTGAGAATTTTGATACACGCAAAGTCTCACGTGCCAAACGAATTTCGTCATATTTTCTATAACGTCATTTCAGTTTTTCTTTAATGCTTGGTAAATACCCAACACTGACCTCTAGCGTTACAGCGAGCGCGCGATGCGCGTCAATGACGTAACTTCAGTGCGCCTGCTCGCGCGCCTAGTAGAAAAACAAATGGGAAGAATGGTAGTTAACGTAAAGAGCGGGGTGATAAAGGGGGCGGGGCGCAGTGACCAGGAAGCGATATTTATTCGGTTTAGTACGCGGTGTACGAATTTTTAACCATTTACTGTATATTTTCAATTCAGCTGACAGAGTTTTAAAGTTAAGTTATTCAGCCGAAGGTATCACCGCAGCCGATCACAGTCGCTAATGTTTATTGTCATCTTTTATAGGGATTGCAAGACAATTGTTTTCCCTCAGAAACCCAGTTTACTTTTTAAAAACGCGTAATTTATTGACGTCCGAGCCTCCTCGCGCCCCCTAGAGGATAAACTGCTTTATGTCTCACAAGAAATATATAATAGAAACAGATTCGCTTCTACTGCTCTGCACAGTTGGGCGTTAGCCGTTAGCATTTCCAAACTAAACATTATTGTACTTCTTTGTTCCCTCTTTTTAAGTGATTATTGATCTTACAGTTGTATTTGCTATGCCGTCCCCATCTTGCTACGTTTATTTTCCACTTTTATGTCCAGCCCAGAGAATAACAACAGGCACGGAAACTTAAGAAAGCAGGCAGCTTGGCTCAAATGACTGGCAGATTGGTCTTTTTAATATAATATCTGAACTTCAAAGTGTGTTTTTGCCAACGGCATAAGCATCTGACTGCAGATCTGTTCATATCTTTTCAGACATTTCTGAAAGCAGTAAGTAAAACCTGTACTGTGCATTTTTAAGACATCTGTCACTTTCATTTTTCCAGACGTTTGAATAGAGCTATTTTGTACTTCCCATTAAATATGGTATTTTGCACTTGGTATCGTAATTTGTGGTAGAAAAATGATTGAATGGATAGATGCTTTTATATGTTTTAATTTTATAAACATACTTTTTTCTTTTTTTGTGTGTTATTATTATTATTATTGTTCAATTTTTACATACAAATAATACGAAATAAACTGCTATATATTCCATTCATAGCGACAACAGCTAATTCTTGTTTTATGTATTCTGTATATGCAATAAAGCTAAGTGTAGCATCTGCAATAACCTCTGTTTTGTTATTAAATTATTAGTAATTCCATATAAATGATCTTTCTTACACATGCAATTTGGGACGTTTGACTTTCTCAAGGTTTTTTGTTGTGGATCTGTAAAATCCTCAACTGATGGATCCTGCTCCAGGTTCCAAAGGTTCTACACGATCACCAGAAGGAACAGCAGAAACCAAAGTGGGAGAATGTTTATATTCCATTGACATTCATGTTGCCCATTTAAAACAATAGTTCACCTAAAATAAATAGGATATCCAAAATGTAGAGTTTTGTTCTTAATCTAAATAGATTTGGAGAAATTGCATCAAATGCTCACCATTTTATCCTTTACAGTGAATGGGTGGCGTAAGAGTGAGAGTCCAAACAGTTGGTTGCATGTTTGTTAGAAACAAATCTTCAAACCTTACATATCTTAGTGGATGTTCCTGTGAGAGATGGGGGAAGGAAATGCAAGTACTATGTTGTATTTTGGCCAAAGATGAAGGATTAAAGATAAAACTTAATGATGGATTTGGTTTTTAAAACCATGCAGCTTTTCACAAGATGTAATTTGATGGACTGGAGTCAGGTAGATTACTTGTGGATTATTGTGATGTTTTTTTTAGCTGCTTGGACTCTCATTTTGACGGCACCCATTCACCATTGGCGAGCAATGTAATGCTACATTTCTCCAAATCAATACATCCTGTAGTTGTGCTATGATTTTCATTTTTTTATTAGGTATTCTTTAAGACTGTGTTCAGCACCTGTATGTTGATCATTTGCTGTTTCGATCATTGTTTACATGAGTAGCTTAATGCAGGGGTTAATAATCCACAGATATTCTTGAAGTTTGCCCACTTGATGTCTTACTCTGTTTTTCTCATTTTTAAGTATCAGATGGCAAGTGCTTTATTTGGATTCCTGTTTTAGGCTGTGTGCATAGCTCACTAAAAGACCATTGTGCTCTCCAGAGAGAAAACATTAGGAAGAATCTACAGGAGGCACGGAGGAAGGGCAGAATGGATCGGAGCAAACAGGAGGAGGAGATGAGCAACGAGCTCCAAAACCTGGTAATCTCTTAATCACAGCCATTATGTTTTCTCATTAAAATTCCCAATAAGAGCTGTCTGTATTAAATTCCACAAAGAAAATGTAAAGCAAGTGTTTTAGTTTTTTTTTTTTTTTTTTTGTAAGACATAAAGTTTTCTGTTATTGCAACATTATTTCATTGCGATTTACCTCTTACCAAATTCGATCAGTTGTGACTTGTCCAGTAGCTTGCACACTATTTCATAAAACTAGCATTACTGTACTTAACTGCTTTAGATTGCAAGTAGCTTGTAACATGGCAAAACTACAGAAGCCAGTGTCCGCCACTGAATAAAAGATAAAAAAAAAGGTTATTGCGATCTCACAATTATGACTTTTTTTTTCTCTCAGAATTGAGAGATATAAACTTTCAATTATGAGAACATACCAGTCTTTTTTGCTCAAAATTGGACTTTTTGACTCAATTGCAAGCTTATATCACACAGTTGTGAGTTATCAAGTCAAAATTATGAGATGACTCGGAATTGCAAGTTTATATCTCACAATTCTGAGGAAAAATGGCAGAATTGTGAGATACAAAGTCGCAATAACCTTTTTTTATTTCTTATTCAGTGGCGTAAACGGGCTTCCATGCCAGCAGTGTTTACTTTTATCAATGTAAAAATGCAAGCTCAGAGATGCTTTTGCATCAGCTCTTTGAATGTTTTTGGGATGTTTTTTAGGATGTTGGTGGTAAGACTAAAGCAACAGGAACTGGTCTCGTTTACGTAGAGGCCTTTACTCGCTTTCACTGCCTCTGGGATGCCAGGTGATGCTTAAGCATTGTTAAATTAATAAAAAAATAAAAAGATAGAACCTACTAGTCATTTGTATTAAGTTTGTATCAATTAAAACTGAAGATCATTACAGAAATAATATTTTTAGTGATTTAATCCAGAAAAGTTGCACTCATTCTTGATATGTAACCTCATTTAAAATAGTTTACTTAGTATTGGTTAATAGAAGTGATTTTGTAACAGTGGGTTGATTGTCTTTGTTTTCAGTCACCCGGAGTGTCCAGAGAGAGTGAGCACTGTGATGGAGATGCTGGAGACTGAAGGACTGCTGGGACGCTGCGAGCGGGTCGAGGTACACATACAAGTGTAGTTACGATGATATTTTTTTAACAGCTGCGTACATGAATTCTTCCAGTCTTTGAGTTTTAATTGCTTTATTTTTGTGTTTAAGGCCAGAGCTGTGTCAGAAGATGAGCTGTTACTCGTTCATACGTAAGTTTATTTGCAAGGCTGAACCCTTAATCAAACTGGTTTTATAATTAGCTTACTCCATATGCGTGTTTTGTACAAAAGGAAGGACTATGTAGAGCTGATGAAGTCCACTCAGAAAAAGACAGAAGAGGAGCTGAAGACCCTAGCGGATAAATATGACTCCGTCTACCTGCATCCTGTAAGTCGCCTTATGTTTGTGTTTATTTGAATCCAACATAATATTGACTATGAGTACCATTATTGACTATGAAAAACTTGATCATAAATCAAAGACTCTTTCGGCTTATTGCTTTTATATAATGATACAAAATAATAAAACATAACAATTAGAATGCAGTTTATTTGTTTATGGTTGCCCAACAGCATGTGGACTTATTGAATTTCCCTCAGGAATTGTTCACCTCCGCCTGTCTGGGAGTGGGATCGGTTCTCCAGCTGGTGGATAAGGTGATGACATCACAGCTGCGTAACGGCTTCTCCATCAACAGGTCTCGTGGCATCTGTTATTCTGAGCAGTTCTAATATAGAGCACTGATCTATTTGAGTTACAGTTTTTTTCCTGTACACCCAGGCCTCCAGGTCACCACGCGCATTCAGATAAGATGAACGGCTACTGTATGTTTAATAATCTGGCCATAGCAGCACGCTACGCTCAAAAACAGCATGGAGTTAAACGGTGAGAGTCTGCATTTTGCCGTACCGTCACGTTTTATTTGCATTTTGAAACTGACTTTACATTCATGATTAGAGATTCATAGACGCACATCTAATATAGAAGCAGAAATGTTAGATTTCATATTTTGTCATCGAACATAATGACTTTTTTATTTTTTACTGAAAATATTAATAAAGATATCAATTAATATGCAGAATTTATCTAATCAAATGCAAAGCCTAGTCCTACATTTATTTTTTACAAATATTCAGAAAATAGGTAACGTTACAGAACCCGAATGTGTTGCAAAAGCCGTTTCGTGTTGAAATGAATGGTTTAAGAATCTGTAGCGCGAGTTGTACCTTTTTCCTCCTTCAGAGTTCTAATTGTGGATTGGGACGTGCATCACGGACAGGGAATCCAGTATATTTTTGAAGAGGATCCCAGGTACATTTCCCTTTATCTGAAGCACTGCGTCATATTACATCATATTGCGTTTATTCTGTATGAATGTCTGTCTTTTGTAAAGACTTTCTCTCTTTTCTTCCTGTGTGGCAGTGTGCTGTATTTCTCAGTGCACAGATATGAAGACGGTTCGTTCTGGCCACACCTCAAGGAGTCTGACAGCAGTTCGGTGGGTTCAGGAGCAGGACAGGGCTACAATATCAACCTGCCCTGGAACAAGGTATACACCCCGCTAATTTCCTATGCTTGTCAGTGTTTATGTGATTTCAAGAGATCAACCAATTCAGAAGTCTGTTTAATTTAAAGATTGCAAATGGTCATGCGAAACTAAATTATCACTAACGTTATACTAAGCAAAATAAAAGGCTGTGGAAGTGTGATGAGCTGGTGCTAAATGTGATCTCCAGGTTGGAATGGCTGATGGAGATTACGTCACAGCTTTCCAGCAGCTCCTCCTGCCTGTGGCGTACGAGGTACACGTGTCAGATCAGTCGTCTGTATGTCTGAATGAATGATTTATTGTTTATTAACGACTGATCTCTTGCGTATGTATCTGCTGCCCAGTTCCAGCCTCAGCTGGTGTTAGTGGCAGCCGGATTTGACTCTGTGATCGGTGACCCAAAGGCAAGTTCCTCAGCTTCAGCCAGACTAATATAATTTTCCAAAACTCCTTTCATTTTGATTATGTGAAACTGAACTTCTGTGTGACCAGGGTGAGATGCGAGCCAGTCCACAGTGTTTCTCCATCCTGACCCACATGCTGAAGAGTGTAGCACAGGGCCGACTTGTGCTGGCTCTTGAGGTTACGATCATTTTGTGCCATGAGAGAATAAAATAATCTTCTTTGTGGTTAACATCTCACTCAGACTCACTAGTGTTTCTTTTGTTAGGGTGGATATAACCTCCAGTCCTCAGCACAAGGTGTGTGTGCTAGTGTGAGGTCACTGCTGGGTGACCCTTGCCCTCATCTAATCTCTCCTGGTGCTCCGAGTGAAAGGTGAGTGAACCGAGGAACACCTCTCACTGCATTCTCTTACATTCCTTTGTTTTATTATGATGTTTTGTTACAGTGCCCTGAAGTCCATCTCAAAGACCATCTCAGCCTTGTATCCGTTTTGGAAGAGTCTTCAGACATTTGGTAAGAAATGCAAAAAAAAAAAAAAAGTCCACTGTATTATTTTGGTGCAGATCTGCAACATTCTCATTGAAGAGTTTGATCGCCCTGTATTATGAAAAATGTTACAGAAATGTTTGTTTAGAAATCTTTCTTTGCAAAACGGTATGTTTTTTTTTTTAATGTCCAATAAATATTTAATTGGCTGAAAATTGCCCTTTATAAAAATCTCTATAAAATTATCTTTAAAAATCCTTATTACACGTCACTGGAAAAAACGTCATTGAAATTGACCTTTCATTTTTGATGCGCAATTAATAGATGTACAACTAATATAGATATAGAAACATTTTTTCATCAAACATAACAACTTTATTCACCTCTGTAATTTTTTTTTTTTAATGATCTACCTCCAAAAAATATTAATGAAATATATAAATTTATCTAATCAAATTCAAAGTCTAGACCTACATTTATTTCCTCTGGATATTTCGAAAATATGTAACATTACAGAAACCGAATGTGTATTATATTATTATTTCTATGGTAATGTGTGCAAAGAAATAGGCGTTGATGTTTTAATAAGAGTCACCTTCGTCTGTCATCTTGAGATGCAAAGAAAGCATTCATCACCATTTTTGTTCAGAAATGATTTGGGACGTCTGGTACATCAAGTTTTCTGTGTATTTGTTCTTCAGAGGGTGGTCCTCTGTCCGATGTCCCTTCTCTCCCAGCTCCAGTGTGTCCAGAGGTGAAAGCTTCCTCTCCAATCACTGGACTAGTTTACGACCAGAGAATGATGCTTCATCACAACATGTGGGACGGGTGAGAGCATTAATAACATAAACACCACAGTATCCTTGTTTAAAAATGTCCCAATTCTCTCATTTTGTGTGTGTTTTAATTACTTGGTTGTGTTGATTCCCTCAGTCATCATCCAGAGCTCCCTCAGAGAATTTCACGCGTCTTTTGCCGGCATGAGGAGCTGGGTCTGCTCTCCCGTTGCCTTCGGATACCAGCTCGCCTTGCAACAGAAGAAGAGCTGGCACTCTGTCACAGGTGACATTCAAATGAGTAAAAATCAGTATCAGCCGTAGAAAACACGACATACAAATCTCCATTTCCTCAATCCTGTTTAGTGGCGATGTTGTACATTCAATTTGATCCAGTTCCTGTCTGTTTAATTCTCTAGTTCTAAACACATAAGCACTATAAAGAGTACAGAGCACATGAAACCCAGAGATCTGCACCGACTTGGAAACGATTACAACTCCATCTACATTAGTAATGAGAGCTACACCTGTGCCCTGATGGCCGCTGGGTCTTGTTTTAACTCCGTACAGGCCATACTCACAGACCAGGTGACTCTTTATGAGTAATACACTTCTTAACTTGTATCAGTATGCTGTGTGCGACAGTATTACTGCTTGAATTTGTCAGTTGTTTGTTTGGTCATGTAGGTGAGAAACGGTGTGGCCATAGTGCGTCCTCCTGGTCATCATGCAGAGAAAGACACGGCTTGTGGTTTCTGTTTCTTTAACACGGCCGCTTTGACGGCACGCTATGCCCAGAGCATCACTCACGAGTCCCTGCGCGTCCTCATCCTCGATTGGGATGTTCATCATGGAAATGGCACACAGCACATCTTTGAGGACGATGACAGGTTTGTCCAGTCCAACAGTCAACCATAATCAAATACAGTACATATGGCAGCTAAAAAACTAAATAGATGCATACAAAATAATAATAAAATCATTAAATACTAAAAATTAATAAAATGATAAAACTAGTAATAATGTCAAAAGCATGTGAAAAACTCAAACTAATGTAAAAATAAAAACTAAAAATGTAGTATAGCTTGTATTACATTTTTAAAAAAATTAATAAATGCTATAATAGTGTATAAATAAAACATTATTCTGGAAGTTGCATTTATAAAGTGTGATAGTTAATGCATCATAACCATTCACCTAAACGACCTATTTTTCGACCTAGTCTTGTTTTGATAGGCTTGAGCGGTTTGCATTATTAATGTGTGCTCTTTATGTTGTCATTTGTAAAAAATATTTTTTCAAAATATCCCATAAATGACTTTTTGTTCTCTCAGTGTCCTGTACATCTCTCTGCATCGCTATGAAGACGGGATGTTCTTCCCCAGTTCGGAGGATGCTAACTATGATAAGGTGGGGCAAGGGAAAGGCAGAGGATACAATGTCAACATCCCCTGGAGTGGAGGAAAGATGGGAGACCCAGAATACTTGGCAGCTTTCCATCACATAGTGATGCCGATAGCCAGAGAGGTAAAATCACATCGGGTTTCATATTTCCCTGATGTTGTCTGGAGTTAAACCCTAACTGAATAGTGTTGTCTGTGTTCTAGTTTGCCCCAGAGCTGGTGCTGGTGTCTGCTGGGTTTGATGCAGCACGAGGTGATCCGTTAGGAGGGTATCAGGTGACCCCAGAGGGCTACGCCCACCTCACCCATCAGTTAATGAGCCTGGCTGCAGGAAGAGTGCTAGTCATACTGGAGGTGGGTTGTGCTCACTCACACATTCACAGTGGTTGCACTTTGTACTGTGGAGGTTTTCAGTAACTTATGCTGAAATCAAGACATGTTTAAAGATGCCAAATGAGACGTATCACAGTTACCACACAAACAAGTAGCGCAACTGATTTTAACGTTTAATAATAATAGTATATGTTTCTTGAGCTGCAAATCGGCATATGTGACCCCTGCTGGTAAAATGAGCCGAAATTTGAGCTACAGCCAAAAAAGGGAAAAATAACTAATCTTTTAAAGATTTATTAAGACTTATTTTTCCAGCAACAGTCACATATTAAAATTATTTCTGAAGGATCACGTGACATTAAAGACATTAAAAGAAAGCTGAAATTTAGCTTTGGAATAATTTAAGCTACATTTTTTCATATTTGAAAATTATATTTTAAACTGAAATAATGATTCACAATATTACTGTGATTTTTTTTAAATTTTATTTTATTTTATTTTTTTTACTGTGTTTGTGACCAAATAATGCAGCCTTGGTGAGCATAAGAGACTTTTTACAAAAATGTTTGTGACCGTGGACTACAAAATGTATGCATTATCTGAATAACTGATGTATGTGTATTTGTTAGGACAATATTTGGCTGAGATAAAACTATTAGAAAATCTGGATTCTGAGGGTGCAAAAAAATCGCCTATTAGGAAGTTATCTAATGAAGTTCTTAGCAATTCATATAACTAATTAGAAATTAATTTTTTTCTTATAGTTACAGAAGGAAATGTCTTCATGTCCTAATGATTTTTGGCATAAAAGAGAAATTTATCATTTTGACCCATACAGCATATTTTTGACTGTTGCTACAAATATACCCCAGCAACTTAAGACTGGTGGTCCAGGGTCTTATTTATGATGTCATCTTACCCTTTTCACCATAGGGAGGATATAACCTCACCTCCATATCTGAGTCAATGTCCATGTGCACCAGTATGTTGCTGGGAGACTCTCCTCCGCCTCTAGACCATCTGCCACCTCCAAAGACCAACGCCACTGTCACGATTAACAATGTCCTGCGTGCTCTCGCCCCCTTCTGGAGCTCCCTGAGAATACAGAGTGAGCTTGCTTCCTGTTAAGTCTGAAGAATTCAATTGTAAGAACTACTTGTTTGAATGTGACACGTTTTTGTGTTTAATATCAGTTCCGGAGTCACTTCGTTTGGCTTTGCCATCTCCTAAACCGAAAGGCAAGCGGGCATCGGCAGGCCGGGGCAAGAAATCTCCTCGCCAGTCCACCCCCACCCAAACTCCTGGACAGACAGCGCAGCATCTAGAGCAGTCCGGCCTTGACGAGCTCAGTAAGGACCTGCTCTCTCTGAATCTCAACACGAGTACCTCATCTAACCCAAGCCCAGAATCAGTCCCCATCGGAGGAGCCAGACGGAAGGTGAAGCCCGCCCCTAAAAACTCTGATTCAGATTCACCCCTGAAACTCAAGTCAGAGGAAGCCAGAGCTGGAGACGACACGCATGCGGAGCTTACAGCTGTAAAAACTGAGGCACCCGTAAGCAGTCTCTGTAGTCATTAGCAGTATGATTTTGGTGACTAGTGATGTATTCATCATCAGAAATGTTCTGTTGAACAGGAGCGGACCATCCCAGAGTCTGTGGTCACTGGACATTCAGCTGCGGTGGATGAGCAGGAGAGCTCGGTGCTGGAGGCTGCTGGTGGTCAAGCCACTATGATGTCAGTCTTAGAAAGTGTCTTTGGAGCACAAGCCACGGATCTGGTAACGTATTAAAGTTATGTTGGCCCATGCAAGCAGTCATATATTTTTTTAAAATTATTATTACTTTTATTATTATTAAAAACAATAAAAATAAATATGTATGTAGAATATTAGATTTTATTTATTTATTATTAGAATGCAATAAATCATTAAAATGTAAAATGAAAAAATTGCATCACTCAAAGTAAAACACCAAAAATGAAAGAATTTAATTGGTTACTGCTAGTTTTAACTGTAGTCTGATTCCAAAGCAGTTAAATTACAAGCACTTCCTTTTTGGAATCTGATTGCATAATCTAGATTACACATAATCAGTTATTATCCAGCTCTGTATGTGTGTGGGTATATATATATATATATGTATATGTAGGTGAAGAGCTGGATTTTTGTTGGTGTGTCATTCAATACTCTGGGCGATATTGTAAATGTGAATTGGAGTGATGATCCAATCGTGTGGCTTTTGTTTCTAGGATACCATGTATGTGGTGGACCCGTTGCCATGGTGCCCACACTTGGAGTCAGTGCGACCGGTGCCCACAGGTGGCATCGATGTCTTCCTGCCGTGTGAAGAGTGTGGAGGTGACACAGAAAACTGGATCTGTCTCCTCTGCTACAAGGTGACAGCTCAAATCACAGCAAAAACAACACCCGGAATAGATGAGCCTTTACAGAATGCTGAAGGAAGTTTAGAGTTCCAGCTTGTCATAACAGTGATGCACACTGGGTCTCATTCCCTATGGGTCACCGTGATTTCACCAAGTACAATGTGATCCTGGATCAACATCTTTTGTTGATCCTGGATCAACATAAGTTTCC
>JAUMHP010000055.1:2209016-2226283 GCA_032361065.1 Enteromius trimaculatus | reverse complement strand
CACAGATGCACACAAAATATCTCCTCTGCGAGGCAGAACAGTTATAGGGGGTGCTACTGCCTAACAGCATCAGTGTTATCAGGGGGGATGTTCTGATAAAAAAAATGGAGATCGTTCGATATGGGGAAAAAAATCGTGATCACTTTTTTTGCCATATCGCCCAGCCCTAGCTCATGTACTGTATGACGATTTTCTTGCAAAAAATATATAAAAATTGAAAAAAGACAGTGGATCCAGGCACTATATTCTCTGTCAGTGATCAGCTTATCCACATTCAGTAGTCGAAAAGATGCACCAAGAATCTTGATTCTTGTGACCAGGCTAAAAAAACCCCACATACAAATAATATACAAAAAACTACAATAAAATACAGATAAAATTGTAAAAAGTTTATTTTTTTATTTTGACTTTAATATCAATACATATTTTTATAGATTTACTACAGACTATTCTTTAATGATTAGTTCTAAATAAAAATATATTAATTTATGAGAGGTTTAGTGATTTACATTTGGTCATATTGAGTCAGGTGACATATACGTTACATGGCTAGAAGCTGCATAAACAACGCCCCATTCAGGAAGGTTGATTTAGTCTCTGTTAGCTACAGATGTGATGAGA
Organism: Enteromius trimaculatus; assembly: GCA_032361065.1. NCBI lineage: Eukaryota > Metazoa > Chordata > Actinopteri > Cypriniformes > Cyprinidae > Enteromius > Enteromius trimaculatus. Next base: position 2,225,662 of record JAUMHP010000055.1, on the reverse strand, counting down.
TAAGATGTATCGGCAAAAGAGATTACATTTGTTCATCTTAGCATTTATGTAACTGTACGTCAGATCAGGTGTATTTGATGTTACATGACAGAACAGCAGCAGGTGGCCGGATAGTCATCGGCGTTCACTTTAAACTCGTTTCCATACACATAATAAACATAAGGCTTTCCTTTCCACCTGTAGTTCACTTTGGTTATGGGTATGAGCTCGATCGTCTGCCTCTGAAACAGATTGAATTACAGAATGACAGATTTAGTTTCAGTATGATCATTGTCTCTCGTTACAGACAGCCTGTTAATGATATAGCAAAGGTTGTGCCTTTTCTTGAAACATAGAAAATGTAATTGTAATTATGGATGTATAAATCCATAAAATAAAAAACACAATATTAAAAGGCCTGGAAGCACACAAAGACAGCAGTACCTGTTGTAATATGCGGGATGTTTGGGCGTACTTGACCTGATGGTCTCTTACTATACGCTCAGATGCTTGTGCAACAGAAGCTTCTGGAAAGCCTCTCACCGGATAGACCTGCAGTATACATACAATGATGAACTTATAATATTCAAGTTTCTTTTTACCCCTCACTATAAGTACTGTCTGTTCCTACCATATATTGGGCATCTTTGAAGAGCTCCTTCCCTGAAACGTTCTCCAGATTTTCCACTCTCAGACCACTCGAGTTCTGCGCAAAGAATTCATCCTTCTCGATGCTCCTGAAGTGGTCCAAAAGTTTCAGAATAAGAGTTCAGTTTGAAAGTTAACAAATTAACAATGAATAATTAATAAATAAACATGCAAAAAAAAAAACTTGCTGCTTGGGTATAAAGTCAGATTGGTGCTCTTTGGCATGAAAAAGACGCATAAACTTTAAAAATTAAAAAGCCTTTATTTCACATGGCTTTAAAAACAAGACACTAGTGCACCGATGCATTGTGGCCCGCCTTCATCAGGGTGTTAGTGGTGCACTACTGTGTTGTTTTTAAAAAAAATGTGAACAAAGGCTTTTTAATTTTTTCACTATCTCCGAGTGCCTTGGATTTACACCTCTTTTTCATAACAATAGATAATATTGATTTCATTTAATATTATTTTAAATAAACTATAAATTGTACTTTCCTGTGCAAATAATGATAATATAATAATAACAGCACACTTCTTAACAAGCTGCAGGATTTATGTCTATAGCAAAAACAGTGACGGATGAGGTAATAGCCATGACATGAATCTATATCATGTAGATCATACCATTTCACAATGAGGTTGATGAAGACGAGCAGCTGTCTCTTTCCATGGCAGGTGTCACACTGGCGAGAGCCTTGGCCGCTGCATGGACTACAGCTGAAAGAGACAGACAAATCAAAACTCAGAAAATACCAAACCACTGACACCCCCTGCAGGACTCCATCAGAATTCAAAAATGTAACCAGGTTAAAAAATTTATTTAAATAGTATGAAATGTATATACAATAAAATCAACTGTAAAATAATTGAAAGTAAAAAAAAATGTATCATGTAAAATAAGTAAATGTATATATACACATAAGAAATTTACACACATTACGTAAACAAAACCTTTTATTTTGGATGTGATAAATCGTTTGACATCACTCCATTATATTATATTAATTTTGTTATGTACATATAAATACATACAGCATATATTTAGAAAATACTGACATATATTTATAGTCATTTTTTTATTATATACAAATATATAAAACATTTTTTTTTTCTTAAATGCATACATATAATACACAAATTCACACACATATACTAGGTAAACAAATACTTTGTGGATGTGATTAATCATTTGACAGCACTACATCATACAAAACTATGAATGACTTACTTTTCACGTCCGCGGCCATTGCAGTGGCTGCAGCGGTCATCAGATTGACGGTGACCAGCACCATTACACACCCAACAGACTTTCTGCACCCGGACAACAACAGAGGACAAACAGTTCTTATATCAGGAGATTTCACGTCATATGATGAACTGAACGAAAAAAACATCCTGTGGCTTTTGTGCACAATTTCAATACAATTCAGCTTGAATTCTTCTCCAGGCGCCACACAAAGAAATACGTTTACTCAATACAACTGGCAAGTTTTCCTCTGAAACAAGCATTTAGAAATGTATGCAGTATGGCCAGTATGCAGCCGGTTTGGTCTGGGCTAGTCAAAAGTTACTTACGCTTCCAGATCCAGCACAGGTGGTACAGGGGTTTCTTCCCATTCCCAGACACAAGTGACAGTTCTAGTGTACAAACAGAATATAATGCTCTAAAATATGATCTGACTTATTGAACATAAATATTACTGGCATGTTTACTTGCATTTTAAAAGCATCTGTACAATTAAAGTTAAACACTTTTTGCAGGAGCCTCAATTCAAGACGTTCATTTTTCCTTTGAGGATTTTAGTATCAGAAGCCATCAAAACCAAACTGACCAGCTACAACAGGGATGGGCAACTTCAGTCCTGAAGGGTTTAGCTCCAACCCTAATCAAACACACCTGCCTGTGACTTTCTCGTGATCTTGAAGACATTGATTAGCTTCTTCAGGTGTGTTTGATTAAACTCTGCAGGACACCGGCGATCCAGGACTGAAGTTGCCCAGCCCTGAGCTACACGGTAAGTCATTTAGACTATTTAGGCGTTTTGAAAGCACAGAGAGACTATTACATTATTACCAGTGCTTGAGCTGTGTCACAATTCTCTCATGGGTGGAGATTTCTTTACAGAATCATGGGTAATTTAGTCCTTGGACATGAATTCAAATTATTTAGAAAATAAGTTTGTTCAAATAAACGTAATAAAAATAATGCAGGCTAATGGCTTCAACAAAAGCATAAAGCATGGTGTTTATTTTCCACTATTGCCTTGGTAAAGCTTGTGTTTATATACAGTATGAGATATAAATAGCAACAATGTTATGAAGGATGGTCAGATATTTCTAAATGCATTAGGGCTGTAACGATACACCAAACCCACGATCCGGTTCGTATAACGATGTTTTTTCGTGGGGGATGGGAGGAAAAAAACGATTTTTAAGACAAAATTTTTTATTAAATAACATTTGAAAAATCTTTATAAACTGAACACCAAAGAACAAGATTAACTATGCAAATTATTAACAATATAAATAGAAATGCGCCCGGCTTGGTAATAGATAGCAGGGCTCGACCACACTGAGCAAATACTTGAACCTCTCGTTATCGACAACCGAAAATGGTCATATATCTATGGCGGCGAATCTATGGCAATAATACACGAGCACGGTAAATCACATACGTGAGAGGAAAACAGATCTACACGCAAAGACACGGGAGCCGCGAGCTCATTTCAAAACCGCGCAAAAGATGAAATGTCATCTGCGCGCAATTCAAGGTAGTCACAGGGTGTGTCACGATGCTCCCATATCACACCGGATCGTGGATCTGAGTGTCGCGATTACGGTTTCATATGGTGTATCGTTACAACCCTAATATACATCCATCTGCTACTGAGAGAAACTAGTAGCCAGAAAACGATCAAGTGACATCACTATATACGCTCTTATCAGCCAATGGTGCTAAGATTTTTTTAGGCTGAAAACGGTTTAGAATTGTGCTAACCAAAACAGCCTAATTTTGGAAAAGTGTGAATGGGACCTGCTCTTTTATTTATTTTTTGTGGATCATGTGGTTAAAGGTCAAACCTTGACTGAAGAAGTATAGGGCACTTTAATAGACTGCTTGTGCTCATTAAAGAAGGCTGGAGGTTGAGCTGCAATCTGCCATGGACCTGGAGCAGGCTGGACACCAGCATCCACAGGCTGACCTGAAATGTTATTGTTTTATTAATTATGAGACACATTAAACACAGAGAAAATTCCCTTCCTGGTATTTGGATCATCATATAAGATATGAATACAGTGTAAACATGCCCTGTCTGACTTTTGGGTACCTGCGTAAGGCTCCTGACTCCATTCAGTAGATCTGGACTCGGTGAACGTCTCCAAGCGATACTGAGAAAAATAAATAAGCAAAAGCAACATTAGCTCAATCAACCACAAATGGCATCAGCATCACATTCCTCATGATGCTTCTGGTCACAAAAGTTTCTTCAGCTGCCAGGCCTGTGCAGATGCTAGCATGCCAGAGGAGGTCCTGGCAGATGTTGTTATCTTCTCCCCAGCCCTAACAAAAGCAATGGTTGCAGTGGGTAATCCCACAAGGGTTGGTATCTACTATGGCCTTCAGAACTTTGTCATGACGTTAACGATAGCAGCCCTCAGGACTCTTGGACAGCTGCTGAAGATGTGATCCTGGATCCTTCTCTACAGGCAGAGAAGGCAAGCTGATGTCTTTGCCTTCCCCCAGCAGAACAAGGCTCAGCCCAAGTAACTTACTACTTGTTTCCACCTTATCCAAGCTCCCTGCTGCCACATCTCAACCATCCTGCTTCCTCAAGCGATGCTCTGAGCTCATCCTGGAGCTGTGAACTCATCATTATTTTCTTGTCTAACAATACAGTTGTGTCTTATACATTATATGTTTTACAAAACCTCCAGTGGGAGGAAAATGATGGCTGTAATGATGATTTACTGTAGGCCTCACCCTGTAGGTATTAAAGGACTCCATACTGGTTATGACTCCCTCTTTGACGGGGGCCGAACTATAGCAGCACTTGCTGGAGACGTACGATGCAAAAGATTCACGTGCTCGGTCCTCTGTTATGGATGGTATGCTGTTATCAAAGAGAAAAGATCAATACATAAGTGACCTTTGCGCATGTCTAACAATTTTTTACTACACCGTGTAACACTTTTGAGGCGTTTTACTAAGCTGACATACCCTATTCAGGTCATAGTGCAGACTAATGAGCTAAAGTGGTGAATCAGCAGAATGCTTTTTAGATAAAGCTTTTTGATTTCTGTTTGCTTCTAGAGCAGTGCAATATGGCCCAAAATTTATTTACATGTCAGTATGGCAACAAAAACATTAAATATTTAAATTAATAATTATTGTTATGTTAAATTTGTATTACAATTACCAAATAAAAAGAAAATATAAAGAAAAGATTACGACTAAATAAAATTAAACATTTGGGTTTGTTTTGATTAATAGTGGTTTAAGAACCACAGTTTGAACGCCCCCCATCAAAGAGCACATTCAAACTGTGAGAAATGAAGAATGTTGATTTTTATTATGATTGCATTTGCATATCATAGACATGCGTTTAAGATTCAGTGAATGCATTGTGTGCCTTTTTGTGTGAAAAAAAGCTCTTACTGCCAGTCTGGTGGGTTGGGGGCATGTTCAGGCACAGGCATCGGCACAGATGGAGGTGGAGGTGGAAGATACCCACCTGTGAAATTACAGACACGTCAAAAACAAAACCTGGGATCCATTCATGCATTTCTGTGCTCTCAACACTTTCAGTTCTATTGGTGCATTCAAGTCCTTCTGGAAAGTTTCTAATTAAAAGCTGCAAAGTTGTACTTATGACATCAGATGCGTTTTAAATCGTTTCTCAGAGCAAGATGGCGATCTACCAAAAGCAGAATCTTCGTCCTTCTATGGTAGTTGTTTAATGGTATTTTGTATGTACAACATGCACTTACATGCCCCCAATTCAGAAATTCAGAAATTCCCCAAGTTTTCCACTTGTAGTACAACTTTTTGGTGACATTTGCAGTAGTCAACATTTGAAGTGGATCAAAAACATTCACCAAAGTTCTCCAAAAACCTAATCATACCAAAATATGTTCTTTTCTTAAGATAACTTTGATCTTTTTTTTTTTTAGATCCACTTCAAATGTTGACTACTGTATATGCTTTCATCTCATAAATGAGATCTTTCTGACACAATCTGAATGCACCACAGGAGCCTGACAATTTCTCTCATACTGAAGTGTTTGCTTTAACTTTTTTGAGGTGTGCTTCTTACCGCCTCCGCCAGCTATTGTTCCTTCATATCCAGGGACTGTGTCAAACATGCTTGCAGGGGGAGCAGAAGGTCCATAGACGCTTGTTGCAGGTGCGGCTGCCATGGCTGAATGAGATTCAAACTGGTTAGGTAAGTTTTCCACCAGTTTGCCTCCAAGATAGGCTTTTTATTCATTCAAAAAATTCAGTTTCAATAACACAAAAATGTCACTATGCATTGAAACTATTTTATATATTTATTGCACAGCTTCCGAAAAATTGATTGTTATAATGATTGGCCAGTCACAGCAGTCTCTTAAAATAACTTTGTGAAAAAAACAGCTTATAAATAGACAGTTATTATTAGTCCTCAGCTGTTTAGCCATACACGTTATTTTACTAAGCATTAGTTAGGGACTTACTTTTTAGATCCTGAAGAGTTGATTCTTGTTGGTTAAAGTCCTAAAATCAGTGGTGAGCAGCGCGCGCTCTAATGCCTATGTACTTAAGTGTAGTGTATTTATGGTATGGCCGAGAGCTGCTGCTATTGGATGGCGCTGAATAGACGAGGATCGGCTGGAGTTTTTCTACAATAGCTTTTTTTGTAGATTTATTCAGAGAATTCTGATTTAACAGTTGCAATACTGCTATGATCACAGTATTTTGAATGATAAAACTACTACTTTTTTGGACACTTACCGCAATACCGAAGTAACGTTACCTACTGTATGTTTCGCAGTAAATACTGTATAGGAACGTTTTTGTAGCACACGTACTTCATACTAAGACTTTTAATATCATATGTTAATAATAATGGCATTAATACGGCATACAAATATGCACAATGCGATACATTTATATCGTTTTGCATACCATTAAGCGGAAACGCTGGCTACCGTGGTTATATTCGTAATATATCGTTGAAAATCCATGGGGTGTTGTCTGTGGAAATCGGTAAAGCCTGAATGGATACGCTACTATACTGAGCATGCGCACATCAATACAGCATGTTTTTGTCACGCAATACAACAGTGGTCTCAAACTCAGCTCCTGGGGTCCGTTCTTCATACGTCGCTAACTCAGCTGGATTTGATTGTTGTGAATTTGTCCTGATCTGGATTGTTTCGTTCTTCGATGCGCATCTCGGACTTGCTGTCATAGCAACAGGTCCGTAAGCTTATACATAAAGTTTATTTCATGTAAACAGGATTTAGTCTGCGCTCCTGGCGGGTTATGACTGGTTGAAATGGCGAGGTCACATCTGATTGGTTAAAGAGCACGACTGACGCGGACTGACTCACGTGGGAAAAGAAAAGTATCTTGCAAGAATTCTTTTTATAAACTCAAAAACATACAGATAGCACAAGAAGCAAATGATCCACAAAATTGACTTTTTAACGGCTTTTTTAAAGGATAGCATACACAAAAAAGTTTAAGTGCGGAGCAAATACCCAGTTTTGATAGCTTTCTTATTAGCAGATTCAGAAATCAGATTAAAGCAATCCTCTATGTCTATCTTGCAAGAATGTGCCTACGACGATTTACAAACGACTGATGACCACAGCCACACACACATATATACGTATATGGCTGTATTTACACATACATACAGTATATGTATACGTGTGTGTGCATGGCTGTGGTCATCATTCGTGTATTAATCGTTGTTTATGTCTAATAATCACATTCTGTTTGCGTTTATATAATTGGAGGTAATTTTCTCAAATCTTTCACATGGGTTCAGTGCTGGCTCTGACATGAAAGATGACAAAAAGAGCAATTGCTACATATAAGATTTGAGATATATATATATATATATATATATATATATCTAAAGGAAAAAACATGTAACACGGGCAGCACTAACGCATTTAATTTGTTCGCAGTTTGCCCTCTCTCCTGGTTTTTGCTGTTTCCCGTTGTCTTTATTAAAATTCTTCATAACCCTCTAAAAAAAGCTCTTGCTCCGCTTGATAAAAAAAATAATAATTGAGCTCGCTCTTTTGCCATTCCGTCAACCAATCGAAGGGATTGTGATCAGTGTTTTTATTATCGATACATATCGCCATTTAAACCAACGCACAATAGACAACTCAATCCAGCTATACTAATCATCAACAACAGATGTGCTCGAAGAACCAAATTAGCACGATGATCTCATCTCAGATGTGTCAATTCATCTCAAATGCATCAAGCGAAGTAGAAAGAATGGACCCCCGGAGGGGCAGAGATTAGCTCCAGATCATTCCTGTTTGGAAGCTTCTGATCTTGAAAAGCTCGATTAACTGGATCAGGTTATAGCTCAACTCTATAGAGCTGTGGTCCTCCAGGAGTTTGAAACAACGATAATTACCATATTTGATCATTTTAGAGTTTTGACTTTAATAAAACACAACCGAATGAGTAGATAACTCATTTCATTGTTCATTTCCGATCGGAGCTGTATCCTTTCTAATCGCGAGCATCAAAATCTGAGATTGCACACATTTCATATAAGTTATTTACTAAGCATTAGTTAGGGACTTACTTTTTAGATCCTGAAGAGTTGATTCTTGTTGGTTAAAGTCCTAAAATCAGTGGTGAGCAGCGCGCGCTCTAATGCCTATGTACTTAAGTGTAGTGTATTTATGGTATGGCCGAGAGCTGCTGCTATTGGATGGCGCTGAATAGACGAGGATCGGCTGGAGTTTTTCTACAATAGCTTTTTTTGTAGATTTATTCAGAGAATTCTGATTTAACAGTTGCAATACTGGTATGATCACAGTATTTTGAATGATAAAAACTACTACTTTTTTGGACACTTACCGCAATACCGAAGTAACGTTACCTACTGTATGTTTCGCATTAAATACTGTATAGGAACGTTTTTGTAGCACACCTACTTCATACTAAGACTTCTAATGTGTTAATATTAATGCCATTAATACAGCATACAAATATGCACAATGCGATACATTTAAATCGTTTTGCATACCATTAAGCGGAAACTCAGGCTACCGTTGTTATATTCGTAATATATCGTTGAAAATCCATGGAGTATTGTCTGTGGAAATCGCCTGAAGGGATACGCTACTATACTGAGCATGCGCACATCAATACAGCAATTTTTTTAAACAGTGGTCTCAAACTAGCACCAAATCACACCTGTTAGGAAGTTTCTGATCTTGAAGAGCTTGATTAACTGGATCAGGTTATAGCTCTCAGAGCTGCGATCATCCAGGGATTGAGTTTGAGACCTGTACAACACTAATTACTATATTTAAGAGTTTAGGCGTTAATAAAACACAATCAAATGTGTAGATAACTAATTTCATTGTTCAGAAAGCTGTATCCTTTCTAACCACGAGCATGGAAATCTGAGACTGCATACATTTCAAAACAAAATCTTACCTGGTGCTGCAAATCCATAACCCGGATTCATGGTGCCGTAGTTAGCGCCATAGTCACTTCAGATGAAGTTTAATGAAGTCAGGTTGAGTTTTTTGGGAAAACAATGTAAATATCGTTTATTTAGCTTTCGTTTTTAAATCTTACCTCACAGTCGAACTCTCCATTTTGCAAACGCGGTTATTTCCCGAAATGCTCGACCGCTTCCTATTGTGTAATAATCATCATGTGATTGTGTTTCGATTTTATTTCCCTTATAAACGCGAAGGTCAACAATAGGCCATTGCTCAGTCTACACACGCCCGTTGTGTGTGTATATAAAATGTAATAAACCTCGTTAAATTCGTAGCGCACGTCATAAGAGCAAAGGGCAGTTTCAGTTTAGTTCAGTGTGTTTGGGTTTCATCCGGGACCGCATGTTGATTTATTAACTATGAAGAAAACATATTTGCGTTCCCCAGAGAAACTATGCAAACTTAGCAAAAACTCGCAACTCTTGAGCGAATGCTACGTTTCTCTGAAGAACGGGGAGGGGAAGGCAGATGTGTGTTAAATCAGTATTTTTGTGGGGCAGGGGAGAATACAAAATATCGAGTCGAACAGTCTCAAACAGCATTGAGGGTTCAAGCTCTTTTGGTGCACACCTGGGTTCTGGTGTTAAGAGTTCGGTTCCTTTGGATGATGAATGTTGTCTTCCGACCTGCCATGCGCACCTGTAAACCATCCCAGAGTCTTCATAAAGGGTCGTGCATGCAGGTGTACGATTGTACGCACTTTACGAGCACTCAGACTGACCTGAGATTTGCCCCGTAAACATTTCAGCAGTAAAGTATAGGCAAGTGTATCCTGTATTTCTGACTACTGAACCAACCATGACATTATTTTTAAGAGTAAACAAATATAATAATATGTGATGTTGCAAAACTTATTTAGGGAGGAGTGCAGACGAATCATCCACAGCTGGCGCCGCATTATCTAATCAATCTCCTTATTTCATATATTTTCATATTCCGTCCAATCAGACTCACATTTGCCACTATAAACAAACCCATTTCCTTCCCTTCCATATGTTGTCTTTTGTGCATTCCTCCTCCGCCCCTTCTCTGCCCGTATTGCGCCTCAGCTTTTGTTGGATGCCTCTACAGTGCACATGTAGTTTAAACATTTTAAACTAACAATGGGATATGCTTCAGCTGTTTTATGTCGTGATGATTTGGGAAGGCTAAACTAAATATTGATCAGGTCGTACCCTCGGAAGAAAAGGCTTTACATCAGGAGCATTGCTTAAATTAAGACTTTTATATTTGTTTGTTCTTTGGACAGCATACGCATACAAGTGTGGTTGAAAACACAATTGAGACAGAACTCTTAAGAAAAACTAAAACCCTTTGTGGAACAATGTGTAAAACTTCACCAAAGAGACACTCTTCTCTTAAGTCACGGTTTAAAGCAATTACAGAACCAGTTTAAAAAATTATGACCGAACCTTTAACAGCGAGAAACGAGAACAGTGCTACATGTGTCAAGTTCATAGCCAAAGTCTTTCATACCTTCAACAAACAGAAGATTTTTTTCTAAAGATCCAACCGTGCCGGGGAAAACATTTGGGACAGAGATTTTTCTGTTAATGGACTGCCCAGTTTCCAATGAAACATGGTCTGAACCTGACTCTTGTATGCTAATGTCTTTCTTATATTTATAAAATTGCATACAGTTTGCGCTTGTCTTTTTTGAGGACCATGCTTTCCCTTAAACCGCTTGCACCAAAATTTAGACAGAGGGCCAAATTTGATCATCATTCGCCAGTAATGCGTCATGAAATGATGCTTTGGTGTTAGTAATTTGTTTGGATAAGGCGTCTTCAACAAGTTATTGTGATTGATAACTAGCTGCTTTAAAAATACAGCTAATTCATTGGTAACAACTGGTGCAAAAATGATAATACACATTTCTGTAAGGAGAAGAAACAATTTCCAGTGACTGGACCACCTTCGCTTATAAAATTTCCAATCAGGAAAGGCAACAAAAGGATGAGACACTGTATTTGATTTGGATTTTGGATCAGATGTTCTTAAATTATGAATGGCACTAGGCTTGTTTTTCTCATTTGCCACACCGTAGTCAAAGCTAATCATTCGGTCATTAAACTGGTCTAAAGTGAAACGTTTTTCTTCATAGATGAAATGTTGTAACATCAGTTTGATCTCGAGAGGAGCCACACCCTCTAAAACATCATGCATAATGTCAACGCAGACATTATCAGTAATATGGAAGTACTTTAGAGAGTTTAGACAAGAGTCAGCTTTTATGCCTGTTAAACCAGAATTTTTAAGCATGACTTGTTCATTGTAATTTACTTCATTGCGCAACTCCAAACAATCGTCATCAAATAATCACTGCATCTCAATCAGACAGACATTACAGAATTTGTTGGCTGCGAAACTCTCCAAACAACCTCCAAGTGAACGGCAGGCAAGAGTATCAGCAGTGAATATGCACATTGTGCCAAATGGCAATGTACTTTGGCCATCTATCTGTACTTCTATCCCTCTGGTTTCAAGAAGTTTAATATCATCCAAACATGGCTCAAAAATTTTGTTGAAACCATAAAAATCCTTGTCAACCAAATTAAAAAGCAAACATAGGTGTATGTTTTCAAGAGCCAGGGAAATTCCTCAAACAAAAATAAAGTGAACTGTGAACTGTGGTTTAGGCCCTAAGGGGTTTGCTGTTTCGAAATCATCAAAATAAAGTTGAATTTGTAAATGCTTGAGGATATCTGCTGTACAATTTGTGATTTCTAAAATGTGAGCCATCACATTTGTTTTAAAGATTTATTTTAAAGACCAAAAGTTTTACACTAAATATTGGACTTTAACGAACACGTTAAAGATGAAAGTATTTTCAGAAAGCTGAAAGTTAAATTAAACGGATAGCTACAGAAGTCAAAGCGCTCTGGAACGCGTGTCCTACGACGAGCCCTGTTTTAGACTGATAACTTATTAACTGCATTTTAAAAAATTATTATAACGATGATGAAGAACAAGCATTTTTTTTTTTTAGTTAATGTGCAGTAAAAGAAAACATAGCTGTTAAGGATGTTCAAAAGATGCCTCTTTTAGCACTAATTTGCGTGTATGTGCGGCACTGAGTGAAATAGTGGGGCAAATCAATAATGGTAGCCCAATGATAATAGGCTGCTTAATAATAATAATAATAATAATTTTAATGCTCAAATGCTGCTGCACCGCTTTGGTCAGAGGTGCTGCAAGTACCGGAGTTATCAAAATCAGTCTCTGGAAGATCAACAGCAGCAGAGCAAAATAAAGCTGGAAAGTCCTCACTCGTGCTGGTGTCAGGGTCTTGTTCTAAAAGTAATGTGTTTGCAATCTGAGCATGCGCTATATTGAGATGTTTAGCATAAGAATTCAAGTTATGGTATGTTCCTCTGCAATCATTGTATAATCCTGTCCATCAGAAAGGGCATGGACATGCCTAAGATGACTTTTAAGTTTCCAGACGTCTTTTGAAGTTGGACGTATGTATACATATGTTGGACACATGGTGGTACAATTTAGGATAGTGCTTGAAGCTTTGAAATAAGCTCCACACCGGAGAAAGGAATGTCGAGGAAATTAAAGACAGATGTAAGTTGGACAGGATATTGTACATTGCAAGCCCAATACATTTTGAACAGCTTGTCAATGGCACATATCAGACTGTTATCGTCAAATAGAATGGTGACTTTGTCATTCTCGGCCACAATGATGTATTGCGCTGTAGAACTAGTGGCTCCTAAACAGACAATGTGGGGTTGATGGTTTTCCACCATTGTCTGGGAATAATCCAGGAGGCTGGAGATGCTAGTTCCAGCCTGTAAAGATAAAAGTACATTTTTTAAAAGCTATTATTAACACAATTCAAGTGACTGAAGGTTTTCTTAAAGGCATAGTTCACCCAAAAATTTTAATTCTGTCAGTAATTACTCACCCTCATTTCATTCCATGTCACTGTGGTATACCGCCATTGTGAAGAAAGTGTCAAGATGCGTGCACTTCCTTCCTCTTGATGTAAACCGCATACACTTGCTGTCTTCTGGTCATAAACAAAACACGACGAGTGCTTTGTTTAGATGGACAGGAAAGCCTGTGCATATGTTGTAATACTCGGCAGATGGTATGATAAAGACAAGAGTTGTTGAATAAAGTTGTTATTTTTGTTTTTTTTGAGCACAAAAAGTATCATAGCTCCATATCAGCACAACTGAACCCCTGATGTCACATGTACTATTTTACCTGTGGGTCATTCCAGCTGAAATCATCAAATTTTGGAAAAGTTCCCCACCTAACCTCCTCATATTTGTCTCTACTGTGCGGACTTTTTTCATTAAAAAAAATTGTAAAAAAAAGTTTGTATTGGCATCACTGTCTGAGTGACCATGTTCAGACTGAAAGTGAAATATCTCCAGAACTAGTTGTGCCAGGTCCATGAAATGTTCTGGGCAAAGAGTAAAATCATCAAATAGTCCAGAACTGCATGAATTGCAACTTTCGTGTTCACACCTGTCATTATGGGAAACCTTAATATCTCAACATCCATCAGACTCTATTGTCTGATATCAAAGGATGTGAAAGTCATGGTACATATCAGACCATTTACCAAGTTTGATGCTTATACTGTACATTGAAAATTGAGGTTTCTATAGACATCTGAAAACCCTTAAAGTAATAGTTTTGTATAAAAAATAAAAAAAATCACAGTAGAGATCTGAAATTTTGTATATGATCTATGTGGCATCTTGCCCGTCACATAGATTTTTCAGAGGGTTCTGAGGGGGTCGGGTGGGGACAATTTGATGATTCCAGCTGGAATGACCCCTATATCCTACGTTTCTGTGCTTGGGAACATTTCAGTTGTGTGTTGCTTGTTTATGTTTGTTTTTTTTCGAATTTCATCAAAAATATCTTAATTTGTGTTTGCAAAGTTGAATGAAGGTCTTACGGGTTTGGAATGTGTTAGATTTCTCTGAATAGTTTTAATGGCTCGCCATATGTATTAGATTTCTCTAATACATAAAATAAGTAAGCTTGATCCGAGCTCAGGGGAAAAGAGTTTATTCAAGAAAGTAGTGTAGCATAGTCTTCTGAATCTTAACCCAAAGTGAGGTTTTGTGTGACCAGACCTTATAGCTGAAGACAGACGCTGTCAGGACCTCCTACTTTAGGCCTCACAGTACGCAGGCATTGTATGGTCATTTGGTTCATACCTTTACAGACCAAATGTTAAATAGTGGGGTGCAGTTGCAATGTAACACATTAGATGTTGATTGCGTCTAGGGAATACGGATAATCTTTCAAATGACATGAGGGTAATTAATGACTAAGTAATGAAACTTTTTTGGATGAACTTCTCTTTAACTAATTTGTATTCATTGAACTGAAGGCCAGAGATTTTTTTCTTATTTATGTTCATAAGAAAATAGGAATGCACAATATTATAACTTCACTGTTTTGTTTCACTGAATTTCATTTGAGAGAATGATGTGTTTGTTGTGATAGTGTGCAGTGACAACAGCAGCAGCAGCCTCCCTTGTCCAATGTCCATTCGGTCAGGCGTTTTCTTTTGTTTAGTGGCCGCTGTTGGTCTATTTAAAACCAAAATAACAATTTTAATGCATAAATAACCTTATGATACTTGTGAGCTAAAAACATAATGACAAAAATCTAATATTGTGCGTCCCTAAAAGAAAACAAAATGAAAACCGTATCGTTTTATGTAAATTAGAGAGTCATGTAATTAAGTAACGTCACAAAGTGCTTGCACAGAAAACTAACAAACTAAAACATAAACATATTAGGGCAATCAAGCTGCGTACCGGCTTAATTTGTACTGCAGGAATTTGAAGAGCTCTGTAACATGACTCTGTAGTATAATAGAAAAACACAAAATATAATGGCATTTTTCAAATGAAATAAAGGCTGACTTTAATCTCCAACTCTACCATCAGAGAACTAGTAAAACTAATGGTGTCCACTGAAAGAAGAACAACGGTTTGACAGAACAAGCAAATAGCCTGCTTTCACTCTCACTGTGGAACAATATTTCCTTCCCATTTTGAAGAAAGAGGTCAGCCTTCCCAGAAAACAAACTCAGTGTCACAATACAGGTACAACACAGGACAGAATACACAATTACAACACTACTGTGTTTTCTGTGTTTTATCATAACAGTAAAATTGTACTTCAGTTTTATGATTTGAAATAAATTGATTGAAGAAAAATAAATGGTGGAGCTTGATTTCAGTGCACCTTAAGATCTCTAGCATGCAGCAGACTGATGGATGGAGGGGAGTGGTTAAAGGATGTTTAAATGACTTTATTTTATAATTAAATATAATTTAATTAAATTGCATAGAATGTTTCACCACAAGATTCGTATTGTGCACTAAGAAAGTATAAAAAAACATTTGGAATTCATTTGGACTTTAAATGTTAATATTTAGCAGCCATGTCCCTGTACTGACAAGTCTATTTATACATAGCTACAAGAAAAAACATGCAAAACACAAGAGGTCCTTACCAAGTAAGGCATGTCTTCAAATCAAGGATATTGTTCAGAAATCTCTTGCACTGTTATATGTTTTCTCCATGCCCAATTTGATGGTATTGAGGTTTTCTGGAGATGGTTTCATCCTTTTGATCGCAGTCGTCCTTCAGTCCTCTTCAGCAGTTATATCCACAGTTATAGACCTTCCAGAGGAAGCACTGATTCGATGTTTGCGCTGGTAGCGACACTGATCATCATGAAGTTCCCTCCATAGATTTCTAAGTACGTACAACTTACAAATCCTTCATTCTCTTTCATTTTATCGTTATGTGTTTTCTGAATTTTGTTTTAGATTTGCATTTGTGTTTGTTTTCAGAATTGTGATTTGTTTTGCACCTCTCGGCCACCGTATAAACAAAAGGACATACAGTGGGTACTGAAAGTATTCAGATCCCCTTAAATTTTTCACACTTTGTTATATTGCCGCCATTTGCTAAAATCATTTGTTTCTTTTTTCCCCCTCATTAATGTACACACAGACCCCAATTTGACAGAAAAACACAGAATTGTTGACATTTATGCAGATTTATTAACAAAAGGAAAAACTGAAATACCACATGATCCTAAGTATTCAGTGTACCGTGACACTTGTATATTTAACTCAGGTGCTGTACATTTCTTCTGATCATCCTTGAGATGGTTCTACACCTTCATTTAAATCCAGCTGTGTTTGATTATACTGATTGGACTTGATTAGGAAAGACACACACCTGTCTATATAAGACCTTACAGCTCA
>JAUMHP010000055.1:2193196-2208916 GCA_032361065.1 Enteromius trimaculatus | reverse complement strand
AAACTGAGCTATCGGGGGAGAAGAGCCTTGGTGAGAGAGGTAAAGAAGAACCCAAAGATCACTGTGGCTGAGCTTCAGAGATGCAGTCGGGAGATGGGAGAAATTACAGAAGTCAACCATCACTGCAGCCCTCCACCAGTCGGGGCTTTATGGCAGAGCAGCCCGACAGAAGCCTTTCCTCAGAGCAAGACACATGAAAGCCTACATAAAAAACACCTGAAGGACTCCAAGATGGTGAGAAATAAGATTCTCTGGTCTGATGAGACCAAGATAGAATTTTTTTGGCAGTGGTGGACAGTAACGAAGTAGCTGTAATTCGTTACTGCTCTTAAGTACATTTTTCAGGTATCTGTACTTTAACGGAGTACTTTTATTTTTAGCAACTTTTACATTAACTTCACAACATTCCTAAGCAAAGGATCGTACTTCTTTCTTCACTACATTTCATAAAACATATCGTTGCTTATGTCACATGCACTGAGCGAGACACAGGCGAGCGATTCATTAACAAACTGATTCTTTTTGATGAACCTGTTCAAACGATTCATTCTCGAATTGGAATGATCCAATTGCAGCTGTTAGCGATTCGACTGCTCACGGATTCAAACGATCCGATCAGAGCGAGTCTCCAGTCAACCGAACAACTGACGCGCGCGACTGATGCGTGAAGTAAGTTACTAACTTTAACTGAAAATCATATTTAGGTAGAAATTGTCAGTTTGTTACACAGCAGTAAAGGGTGATCTATTTAAGTCCACTGAAATGAATGCTGACACATCAACATCAGTGTCTCTAGTCAAAAACCTTTCATATCCCTGCTGCTGTAACGTTTTATTAAAATGCTACGCATTTAGCCCTACGTCCGTGTTTATATTGTTAATCAACGGTATACATTGTTTTATATTGTTTGCATCAACTAGCCGAGTAGACAGATATGAATGTTTATTCACAACCACATACTGAAAATAAGTAGGCTTAAATATTGTTTAGCTGACAAGCTTGCTGGTGCTTATTTATAGTCATTTTTAGATAATTCCATTTTTTATATATAACAAGTAATTAACAGTTGTGTGTACAAGTGTGAAGTAATGCCCTCTGGGGGCTTTGGACAGGAGTGATTACAACACAGACAAGAATTGAGAAGGAAAAAAAAACAAAACAAAATATAATATTTTCCTTCAAATGTTTATCCTAACTTATTCTCATGACATATATAACATTATGTAACGTTCTGCAGAACAATAGCCTACCCTTCAAAACACTTTTTTCTTACTGGTGAAAATTAGACTCTTAAATCTGTTTTCTCATGTGTGGAGAAAACCAGCCACTGCTCATCACCTGTCCAATACAGTCCCAACAGTGAAGCATGCTGTGGGGGTGTTTTTCAGCTGCAGGGACAGGACGACTGGTTGCAATCGAGGGAAAGATGAATGCGGCCAAGTACAGGGATATCCTGGACCAAAACCTTCTCTAGAGTGCTCAGGTCCTCAGACTGGGCCGAAGGTTTACCTTCCAACAAGACAATGACCCTAAGCACACAGCTGAAATAACAAAGGAGTGGCTTCACAACAACTCTGTGACTGCTCTTGAATGGCCCAGACAGAGCCCTGACTTAAACCCAACTGAGCATCTCTGGAGAAGCCTATAAATGATCATATGATTTTAGCAAATGGCTGCAATATAACAGAGTGGAAAATTTAAGGGGGTCTGAATACTTTCTGTACCCACTGTATATGTGCATTATTTGGATTTTTTTCTCAATATTGCATAACGCAATGCAAACCTGTTTATCAACTTTTGCCTAAATTGAAACAATAAATTTAAACATGAAATAGCGAAAATGGAAAAAGATAACAAATATAATAGATAACAGTTAGCGTACTGTTAAAAATACTATTTCTTTTAATTCAACAATAAGAAGTTAGTTTATACATGAAGTAAAAATAAGGTACCTTTGTTATGTTATATTTTATTTGTGCATTGACCCAGTACACAAATAGTTGAAATACTGAAAATAGTTTGTATAGTAAAGTATAGTAGGCTTAATTAGTAATTAGTAGTTACAGTACTAAATAGTCCCAGCCTCCCTTCTATAATGTTGTACGGTTGCCATATTAAAAGTACCTTGCTATTTAAACATCCACATCAAAATATGGTTCTTTCAGTAGTTATGGTACTTTATTGTTAGTGTGGTGTCTCTCCTGTGGTTCAGGCAGCCTGTATCTCAGTAGCAGGCCGCTTCAGTCCATCTGTCTCATCTGTGAGCAGCCAATGCACACACTTGCACTCCAACGGTGTTATTAGCCCTACCCACTACATTTAACTGGATGTATTATTAAGTCATACCCAGATTTTCATGACGTGGTGAAATGAGATCATCCGTGTTTCTCCAAAACCCGCATATCTATGAGTTAAGTTGCAGGATTTCCCACAGAGAATGAACAAAGAGCCCTTCCAGGATGAAAAGCGAGGGTAGAGGAGGAAGATAAGAGAGAAATAGACCCGAAGACTAGGCTGAAGATCTGTACCGGAGAGAGGAGAAGAAAAGAGGAGCCATGTGGCACGTTAGTTGTTCTTTAAACCCCAAAGTGCTCCCGGATGGAGTCCCTGCACGGACGACCATGAAGAAGGGACTGGCTGGAGGAGTCAAAGGGAAGAGGAAGATGTTCTCGTTTTCTTTACGCTGTCGGTTTGGAGTTATCAGAGGAAGGGTTAAAGGTAAGATATGAGAATGTGCATAAGGTGTGATTGTGACGATGTTTGTACAGGTAAAGGGTTAATCATATGTGTAGGTGTGTGTACTTTATAAGCAGTCTGCTGAAGTTCTTATGTGTAATTAAAAAAAAAAAAAAAAAAAAAAAAAATATATATATATATATATATATGTATTATGTTTTTTTTACCTGAGTGGGTCTTAAAAAATGCTGAAAGGATGAAAAGATGTCCTACATCAGCTGAAGTGACCTGCAAAACAGCATTCTGCCACATGGGGGCTGTGTTGTTTAGAATTACTTTTAATAATGTGCAGTCTTTTACAGTAAACGCAGTATTTGGAGCATTTCACCCCATTAAATTACAATAATCAGTTATTTAGAATTTTTAGTAATCATTTCACACCTTATTCTCTCTTTTGATCATCAATGCAGCATGTAGGTTATACAAAATAGAGTAAAACAGTAATATTGTGATATATTAGTATAATTTAAAAGGAAATGTTTTATTTTTTTAGCAAATCGGCATATAAGAAGGTTTTTGAAGGATCATGTGACACTGAAGACTGGAGTAATGATGCAGTTATTATAACAGTGTGGTATGTTGACTGTGATGTATGTGTTGTTAAGGAGAAGGTTTTCCAGTTTTGCACTATAGAGAAGAATACAGTATGTAGTAGGCCTATGTGTTGATGGGTGAGATATGTGTTTGTGTCGGACACATGCAGCTGTCAAGACAAAAGTCTACTAGTGGTTGAAATACTTCCACCAACCCCCAAAAATGAAATCTGAGAGCAGATTGGCATTGACTTACATTTGGTTTATCCTTTTAAAGGCAAGGAAAATGTATGACTTACATTCTGTCTATAACATAAAGCAACATATACGTATTTGATTCTAGAATGCAAGAAAATACTGTTATGTAAAGGACAGTGCTCTGTCATTATCATTAAATCTGACAAGGGGAAACAGGATAGTTTATCCTTTATTTTGTAGTGGCTCAGTTCAAAATGTCTTTAGTGTCACATGATCCTTCAGAAATCATTCGAATATGCTGATTTTCTGCTCATGAAACATTTATGATTATTATCAGTGTTGAAAACAGTTGTGCTACTCAGTACTTTTTTCAGGGTTCTTTAAATACATTTACCATGGTTTCATGTTGGTTTCACGCTAGATGCTCGGCTGCCAAATGAAGAGAAACGGGGCACGTGAGAGGGAGACAGACAGGGAGGAGGAAGTGTTTGTGCTTGAGGCACGTGGGGGCTGAGAGAGGAGTGAGGGGTTTGGTTGTGTGTGTGTGTGTGTGTGTTTAATATATGTGTCTACATTAGCTTGCCGGTAGGAAGATTCTCTCGGGCACAGAATATGTGTGTGTGTGTGAGCGAACATGATTAATAGGCCAGTGCAGGAAGGATGAGCACATGTGAACAGCGAGAAGCTGAAGAAGTGAGGGAGGAGTGGCAGAAAGGAGGGAGGAGAGAAGAGAAGGAGCGAGTGTGTGTTCTGCCCGGGTCTGATCTCTGTGAAGCACTGGAGCGTTCGGATACATTCCCATACTGCAGCGCTGTCATCTCTGGATAAACTACCATCTGCTTCGGCTCACGCTGCAAACCCAGGACTGAATCTGTGCGAGCGGATCACATGTGTTTTACGGATGACTGACTGGAGACTAGTTGCATTTGTGGATTGGCAGGCAGAGGAGACCACATTTAGAAAGAGCAAACTGTGAGTGACACTGGAATGTCTCAGGAATAATCCAGCGGCAGCTATGCAACCCTTTTTCAGTCGCTCATTCATGCATTGCACTCTTTCAGTCGCTCACGTGGACCTGCAGTAGAGATATATTTGATCTGCACATGTTTATAGAAAAGCTGGAATTCTGTATGATTCGTCTGTATGGAGCGATCATCATCTGTGCAACAGGAGCAGCTGTAGAGAAAACTATCTGAGCTTGCTGAATGGATTCATCTAGTCTGCCTGTCTTCTTCAGGAACATCATTTCATTGCTTTTCAAAGAAGATTCGTTCTCCGAGAAATCCTGTCTGAAGTTACACATGTAATGTGGCTTAATCGGATAGCTTTAGACGGTCACTTCCAGGTGTGCGCTTTGGTCAGTTTAGTTAGATCCTATCAAATGATGTGTGACAGAATGAAATCGTGATATTCTCATGATGCTGTGTGGTTTGAGGAGAGAGGGTCGCAACAACAGTGGTGAGTCATGTTGATCATTCCTCCACATTCGCTGCTTCTTTTTCACTTCTTCTGTCATGCACATTGAGGTTGGTAAGAATCGTTTTTTATGACCAAGGCTGCATTTACTTGATTAAAATGCATTAAAAACAGTAATATTGTTACAATTTATAAAAGTTGTTTTCTATTTTAATATATTTTAAAATGTAATGTATTCATGTGATGTCAAAGCTTAATTATTTTAGTCTTCATAATCCTTCAGAAATCATATGCTGATCTGCTGCTCAAGAAAAGTTCTTATTATCATCAATGTTGAAAACAGTTGTGCTGCTTCATATTTTGCATTTGTGGCTCGGCAGATGGAAACTGTGCAATTAATTGGATTAATAACGGTGCAGTTATTTTTTTGTGGAAACTGATACACTTTTTTTTTTAGGATTCTTAGAATATTATTTAATCAATTCAAATCAGTTCAAAATCTTGGAATTTATTTGAAATAGAAACCTTTTGTAACATCTTTACTGTCACCTTTGTTCAATATAATGCATCCTTGCTGGTATCTACAATATCGATTGTTTTCATATCTAGCTGACCCGTCTTTTATAGGTTTTAAATTGATCCTTTCATAAACTTCCTGCTGGTGGTATATGGTATAGTTGTTATTTTGATAGTACTTTGGTATTTACCATGGATCTGAATGATTATTATATACATATACAATGGTATTTACAGTACATTATATTACGAGACACTTCAAAGAGTATTGATACCAAATACCATATTTTTTGGTACCTTTATGTTTGCATACTGGTTCGAAATGCATTTGTCTTGTACAGTTCAAGTTAGGGTTTTGTTTAATATACAGCAAATAATTAATTCTGTTTGTTTCCTTTAAAACAGAGCATGTGACAAATAGTGTCTACTACGGTATGTTCCTCTGTGTAACTGTCTACCTATTTGAACCGAGTAAAGAAAACCCACCCATAACATTTGTCCTGGGCCGGGTTGTTTTTAGCTCCAGCCCTCCTAGTAAATGGAAAAGCCTGTTGAGAGCTGAGCGAGGGGTGACAACTGGGGCCACTGTGGCCTCTATAAATAAAAACCCAGCTCTGAAAATAGGCCCTGAGCTTTCATTTGCATTGTTAGAACATCATCCGTTTAACCTACATCAGGATTGGTGTCAACACAACCAGGGCCGTCGGAGTGCTTTGCTCCAAATTAGTTTCAGAGTTTTAATAGACTTGAGTTATAATGAGTTATCATGACCCACAATGACAGTTTTACTCAGCTGTGACTTTCAGAAACGCTGCTGTGTGTGAGTGTGTTATATAACACTTGCTCACTACTCGTAGATGTGCGGTTTGTTGACTGTTAAAGCAGTGGTGTGATGTTTTGAGCCTTTGACCTCTTAAACAGTCTGAGCATTGTTGGTTTGTTTAGCCTTTTGGCCTAAAAGCCAGCTGAACCATCTTTATTGACCAAAAGCAGATTTATGATTTGTTAATGCTCAGGAAGGGCTAGCACATAGGGATTGGTTGACCTTTATTTGTTTAGTAGCACACAAATTGCTTCTACATCAAGTTCTCATTTTTAATTTGAACACTGCCTGAGGTCAGTAATATTTTTTTTTTATATAAGATGTATACTTTTATTCAGCCTGGACCGTACATGTGTATTTTTATTCAGCATGAGTGACAGTAAAGACATTAATGATATTACAAAAGATTTCTATTTTCAATGAATGCTGTTCTTTGCAATTTTGTATTCATCAGAACATCCTAAAAATAAATGTATCTTGTTCTCCACAAATATATAAAGAAGCTGCTTTCATCTGCTTTCAGCACTGGTGCAACTCAAATGTTTGCTCAGCAGCAAATCAGCATATCAGAAGTATTTCAGAAGGATCATGTGACACTGAAGACTGGAGTAATGATACGGAAAATTCATTAATCCTCAATGATGAAATATATTGGGAAAAATTGTATTTTATTCAACAAAAACATAAAAAAAAAATATAGGTGCATTTTGTAATCAATTTTTTGAAATTAAACTATTTTAGTGAATTACATGCACTAATAAACATGTGGACACTGCAAAATATTTTGACACAAAATGACAGGCAAGAAAGTAACAATAAAAAATGTTAAATAGTATAAATATTTGGCCATCTGCATTACGTCATTTTGGTCTTTAGGAGGGCTCGCGGACAGCCGTTCACCCTGACATGACATGACAACTATGAATGTGCGAGAAGAATGCTGAAAGAGTGCAAGTCATTTGGTGGCATTGCACATGTGTCGAGCTCGTCCGTCCGCACTATTCCGCGATTGACTATAATTTGAAAGCTGTGTGGATGCAGCTCTGCACAAGACTGAACGGAACACGGAAACTGAAGTACACCCCGGTGTTGTGCTGAATTATGACTCCCCTTGTTGAAATCAATAGTAATCCTAACCCCGCCCCTAATCATAACCCCTCCCCCACATCTAACACTAAACCTACCAAAACTAGGGGAGTCATAATCTGGCAGGGGGTCAAAATTCGGCACTACATCGGCCTTAAGTCTACCTACACTGGACACGATAAAGCGACCATTAAAATCTATTTGGAATTTGTCGGCGCGTCATAAATAGAGCGCGGCTGCAGGTTCCTGTCGGGGATTTGTTGCGCCGCATCATTCCACTATCGCAAGGATATGGCCATTTTACGAGATATTTTATTTATATTGCTGTTTTTATTGTGTTTGGTTAATTAATGCAGACATTTTTCAAAGTATTAAGACGTATTACCAACCCCAAACATTTGAAGAGAAAGAATAGTTTGAATTTCTAGGCTTAACAAACACTGAAATGAACATCAGAGGCGTGTATTATCAGACATGCAGGTTGTGTAGCTTGCTGGTTAAAGTATCAGGATGGGAAACTGACAGGATGTGAAGTTCAGGACGAGCCTTGAGCTTTCAACATCATTCTTAGGTTACTCCATTGGGACTGTTGTAGTATCGGAAAGTAGCTAAAATGAATTTCTAACCTATACTTCCATAAAAAAATGTTTCTTTCCAAATTAAACTGAATATTCAGTAATAACATAGGAGAGGACTTAAGTTTAGGTTTTTCTTTTTTTTTTTTAATAAATGTAATAAATTTCTGTTGTATAAAATTCAAGTGTATGTATTTAAACTGCCCATAACATTTCCATCTATTTGGATTTCACAGTTTTAACATAAACCATTAAACGTTATGTGATGCATATTTATCAGTCATACATAAATGAAATGGGTATGATTATGCACTGAAAAAAAATCATTGTATAATTAATAATCACTTGTTTTTTTACTTTATTTAAATAGCCATATTTTCAAAATGCGTCTATTCAAATTTATTAGAATCAGCAGAAATCTGTTCATTTTAATAAACATGAAGTGTATTTATGTAAAATATATATACCTGGGTAAAATAAATCTTGGTCTGGCTGTTCCAATATTTAATCTGTTCAAATATATGAGATTGAAACCAGATGGCGTTATTGATGATAAATATATGAATCTGATCTATTTAAAACATTTTTAAACACCTGTTTCCTAACGCTTTTATTTATGCAGACTTATCACAATTTATTAACCTGTCTATGTTGTGTTTTAGTGTTCATAAAAGGTGTTGCATGCCAGATTTACATGTTTCTTGTTGAACACACTGGTTCACTCAAAAATAAGTCATTTTGAACGTAAAGATCTTTTTGTTTACTTGAGATTGAATTCAATTCTAAATGTTATTAAAAGCAATCAGTCCAAACCTGTCAATTTGTAACATATTATCATAATTTATTTGATCATATCATGTTTCAGAAGATGTCCCATACACCAAGGGAAACAAAGATGCTGGAAGTGACAGCAGCAGCCTCAACAAGAGGAGCAGCATAGCTGGTAAGTGTTCACGTAAAGCAATAGAACTCAAAGCTGCTGATATCACGGAGTAGTTCACCCAAAAATGAACATTTGCTGAACATTTACTCAACTTCAGGCCACCCGAGATGCAGATGAGTTTGCTTCTAGAAACAGCTTTGGAAAAATGTTGCATTACATTAATCATTGAGATGTTTTATCGGCTGTTTCGACTCTCATTCTGACGGCACCCATTCACATTGGCAAGCACTTGGTGTAATGCAAGAATTCTCTAAATCTGTTCTAATGAAGAAGCAAACTCTACATCCTGAATGGCCTGAGAAATGTTTTAACAAGTTTAGATTTTTGGGTGAACTATACCTTTTATGCTCCACGACACTGCTGTGTTTTGCTCCAGGTTCAGTCTCTTTATAAGTAGTTCTGCCAGTATCAGCACACATACATGTCTAGTAGCTTAAAATAAAGAGACTGTTCGTCTGTGATGATGCTGATATTTGATTTCTTCAGACCACTGCTATAAACCCTCAGTCGCTCTCTCTGTTCTTTTCTTTTTATCCGTTGGGCTTGTGAAGAATCATGTCAGTTAATTTGTCTCTAGTGATTTACCACTCTGACACTCAACATCAGATGCTGTGGAGATTTAACAGCAGTAATAATTTACTTAAGCTTTTATGATGCAGCAGCTGCAATCTAATCACATAATTTTTCTTCATTTGGTCATGCTAATAAGAATATTCTCATTAAAACTATTATAAGTGGAAAATAAAAATAAAAACTAAATAAAATAGTGCATTTTATTTTATAAAAAAAAATTAAATGAAACAAATAATGCATATCAAAGAGAGCAATTTGTCATAATGATTAAAGCAATTAGATTCTACATCCAAAATATCTTCTCATAATCGTCATGAGTGGAATTTATTTTTTATTTTTTTACCTTTATTTGGAAATTACACTTAAAAAGTAGACAGGAAGTGAAGTGGGACAGGCTGGAACTCTAGCTCTGGATGCCTGAAGCTTAATGACGCTATATACAGTGGGTACAGAAAGTATTCAGACCCTTTGCTCAGTATGTACTAGAAGCACCCTTTTGATCTAATACAGCCGTGAGTCTTTTTGGGAAAGTTTTTCACACCCGGATTTGGGGATTCTCTGCCATTCCTCCTTGCAGATCCTCTCCAGTTCTGTCAGGTTAGATGGTAAACGTTGGTGGACAGCCATTTTTATGTCTCTCTAGAGATGCTCAGTCGGGTTTAAGTCAGGGCTCTGGCTCTGATCATGGAGTTGTTGTGAAGCCACTCCTTCATTATTTTAGCTGTGTGCTTATTGTCATTGTCTTGTTGGAAGGTAAACCTTCGGCCCAGTCTGAGGTCCTGAGCACTCTGGAGAAGGTTTTCATCAAGGATATCCCTGTACTTGGCCGCATTCATCTTTCCCTCGATTGCAACCAGTCGTCCTGTCCATTTTTGTAACCTTGGCCAGATCTGTGCCTTACCACAATTCTGTCTCTGAGCTCTTCAGGCAGTTCCTTTGGCCTCATGATTCTTGTTTGCTCTGACATGCATTGTGAGCTGTAAGGTCTTATTTAGACAGGTGTGTGTCTTTCCTAATCAAGTCCATCAGCATAATCAAACACAGCTGGACTCAAATGAAGGTGTAGAACCATCTCAAGGATGATCAGAAGAAATGGACAGCACCTGAGTTAAATATATGAGTGTCACAGCAAAGGGTCTGAATACTTATAACCATGTGATATTTCAGTTTTTCTTTTTAAATAAATCTGCAAAAATGTCAACAATTCAGTTTTTTTTCTGTCAAAATGGGGCGCTGCGTGAACATTGAGGAAAAAAATGAGCTTTAAAACTTAAACTGTATAATACAAAATATTACTTTTTATATATTATATACAATATGTATGTATGATATTTCCTTTGGACAAATATCGGCCATTTAAATGTTCATGAAATAAACATATCATTACAGCAACAAACTATTATTCAAAATTATGTGGACAGTAAGTTTGCTTTTTAAAAATAAATAAATACAAATTGTATTCAATAAAGATGTTTAATTGTTCAAAAGTGACAGCAGAGAATTTGAAGGTTTCTTTGAAAAATCACATTTCACAGTTTCCACAAAGATATTAAGCAGCACAACTGACTTTAACATTGATGATGATATGAAAAGTTTTTTTCGTGAGTAGAAAATCAAATCAGCATATTACAGCGATTTCTGAAGCACCATGTGACACTGAAGACTGGAGTAATAACATATATAAAAATATATTCCACAATATTTCTATTTTTACAGAATTTGAGATCAATACATTTTTTTAAATACAGAAATTAATTGGTAAACAGAATAGATTACTTTAAAAATATATATTTTTTAGAAGTAAATTTTTGTACATTACTTGGGCATGATTTTTGAAAAACAACATTGTTTTATTTCCATAATGTATAAATATACAGTGCTTAGTATACTGTACCATACTATCAGGCTGCAGTACTCCCATCTGTCCTTCAGGAAATGGTTAAATAAATCTGACTTCCATGTCACAATGCATGGCTACACAAGCTCCCCAGGGACCGGCGGTGAGTTACCTGCTGTGAAGGTCTGTGTGCTGGGGCTTGTGTGGTTATTGTGTGTGTTTGCTT
This sequence comes from Enteromius trimaculatus, assembly GCA_032361065.1. Classification (NCBI taxonomy): domain Eukaryota; kingdom Metazoa; phylum Chordata; class Actinopteri; order Cypriniformes; family Cyprinidae; genus Enteromius; species Enteromius trimaculatus. Next base: position 2,197,454 of record JAUMHP010000055.1, on the reverse strand, counting down.
ACTCACAGATGAGCAGAGAGGTGTGACGACGGTTGAACTGATTAAAAAAGAGGGCACCAGTCTTGGCCTCACGATCTCTGGAGGTTGTGACAAGGACGGCAAGCCAAGAGTGTCAAACCTGAGACCAGGAGGTCTCGCGATCCGGTGAGAAACAGACGAGACATACATGCATGCTGACCAGTTGTACACTTCATTGCTTGTTGCTCTTTTTACTTCATGGTGTTCTCTGTTATACTTCATTGAGGTATCATCTTTGTCTTGGTTGTCCTAAAAATCAAATAGCTTACATATATCTGATCTGGTAATCTTATGTTTTGTATGTTTGTTTTACAGTATGTGGGGCTTTATGTACTACTGTACCTTGTTTCGTAGTATACATCTCTTTGACTAGATTTTACTGTTTTAATTGGCGCTCTATGAATAAACTAAAAACTATAGAGCAAACTTTGATGAATTTGAACACAGTTTGATGCATTGTTGAGCGAGATCTCTGAGAGATTTATAGGTTAATTTTCCCTGGAGGAAAACATAAGATAAACATGTTTCTTTTTCTATTTAAATAATCTCTGTTCACTACTTCTGGTCATGGAAATGAACTCTGGTCAACCTCTGGACTTTCCTTTTCCAATGATAATCATAAAAACCTTATTTTCTTCTTAATTAATTACAAAAAAATGGATCGCAAACACATTTTTTTTTTATTTGACGTGCGGAATTGTTGTAGTTAATGATAACCAAAACAAAATTTTAGTAAGTATTTAAAAAAAAAAAATTGTGAAACATTTTACATTTTTTTGAAAATACCTTTTTTTTTTTAAATAAAACAAAGCAAAAATAAAGAAAAAATATATATACTGTACCTGTTTAGTTCTGAAAACCAGTACATTTCAAGGATTTGTTATGTGTTATGTAATGAGAGGATCTAAAATGCATGTCTTTATGCAGAATATAATATAATATAATAATACATATATAATGTATAAGCATTCCTTTTGCTGTATTTTACATGATTTCTAAAAATAATAGTATACTGTCATCATACACCAAAGTGTTTCTCTTAACTATGAAATTCTGACCTGGTGGGGCTTTTCAGACAATATAATAATAAAAATGACAAAAAAAAAATATGCAAAAGCTTCAGCTAAATTGAAAATAAACATGAATGAAAAATATCATTTTAAATAACATAAAAAAAAATACAGAAAAACTCCAATAGTATTGCATCAGTACTACAATAACACTAGGGTAGTGAGTGCAGCACATTTTTCATAGAATACAGTAATAAAATGACAAATGTACTAAAATGTTAATGAAAAAATATTAATAACATTTATTACAGTATGTCAGTGATACTAAAATAGCACTGTGTGACTTGTGTTTCAGAAAATATGGTAAAATAAATGCTAGACAAATTAAAAAAACTAAAATGAAAAACTATAATAGTATTTCAGTGATGCTAAAATAGCACTGTTGTAGTGTGTGCGGTGCACCATGTTTACTCACACAGCTCTTTAACCTCAGGATCTGGGCTGCTCCTGTGTGTGTGTGTGTGTGAGACCTTAGGATGTGGGCTGCTCCATCACATCAGCCTCTAGTGTGACAGGCTGACGCAGGCCTAACGTGACCGCTCTCTCTCTGTCACACACACACTCACAGGGAGTTTTAGTTGAATGGTTGTGCTGACCTGTAGGCAGCGTAGGATTGATGTGCATGTTACTGAAAGCAGAGTTGCAAATGTTTGTTTTGCAGCCAGGTGACTTAAACCTATGACCCTGCATTTAATTTCACAGCTAAGGCTTTTTTTCAGTTTCCGAAGCGCCAGTGCAGATGTGCTCATTTATAATTATTATGCCTGTTAATGCTGTTTAACTCCGCTGCATAATTAGGCAGAATCACGAAATGATGTGTTTGGGTGGTTCGTTTTGCCTTCGGTTGTGTGCTCATGTGTAAGTTAACGACTTTTGTGTGTCGTCATTGTGACGGTTCCGAGCGTGTGCTGTTGTCTAAGTTAATGCGGCGCTTACAGGCAAAATCCTAGTGCTGGGTGACAGCGGCGGCTTAAATTAGCTTCTAAAACAGCACATGAGGAGTCAGCTCTACTAACATCACACATATATACACTCACACTCTTCATGTACCTGCTGCACGACACAAACACTCACGTTTCTGCAGCAGATGCAGGATGTTGATGTTTGTGCTTCATATCAGTGCAGCCATATTATATGAAACTAATCTTGTTTGTAGGATTTAGGTCATTACCAATCATAGATTTTCCTGCATGTGTTCATGTGTTTTGAAGATTTATTTGCTCTAAAATACAGTAAAAACAGTAATATTGTAAAATATTATTACAATTTGAATATATTTTTAAAATGCAATTTTTTGATCCCTGTGATGCAAAGCTAAATTTTCAGCATCATTGCACCATTGTCACATCAGAAATCACTCTTATATGCTGATTTATTGCTCAGAAGACATCTGTTAATTACATTTATTCCCATTTATGTGGAAGCCATAATATTTCAGGGTCTCCTAACTACTTGTTTATTAGCACGCATATAACTAGAATAGTAACCATTTTTAGTAGTAATTAGCACATATTAATGCCTTATTCCACATAACCTCATAGGAAATTCAAAAGAACAGCATTTAAAGAAAATTAGGTATAGGATGCATGCTGTAATAGTGCCCTGTTTCATGTACTTTTATAAGGTAAATTTGGACCTGTATGAATGTTTTTAAAGTTAAATTTTTTTTTTATTAAACCCATGACCTTGGCATGTCTAGTGGCATGCTCTGCTGTTACTAAAAATTTAACAAAAAAATATGTTTTCGGGAAAAAAACACATTCACAAAACACATCTCTGCACTTAATTCAAACATATTAATCAGGAACTTCAGAATCTACTATGCATGTGACCACAATTTATTACGCCATTATTTAATTTTCTATGCGCACCTGTGTGGCAGGAGTGACCAGCTCAATGTCGGGGACTATATAAAATCAGTGAACGGGATAAACCTGTCCAAACTCAGACATGATGAGATCATCAGCATGCTGAAGAACATCGGTGAGCGTGTGGTGCTGGAGGTGGAGTACGAGCTGCCACCATTTGGTAAGAACACAAATACATTCACGTTTACATTTACTCCAGTCATGAACGTTTGGAGGGGGAAGATTCATAAAGGGATAGTTCACCCACACATTCTGCCATTAATTACTCACCCTCATGTTAATCCAAACCGGTAAGACCTCTGTTTGTCTTCGGAACGCAAAGTTAGATATTTTTGATGAATTGTGAGAGCTCTCTGACCTATCATAGACAATAAAATTAGAAACAAATTGTACAATAAAGTCGTTATTTGGGTCGGGCTTCGGTCCATAGTTCAGACGTGGGCCGGGCTTCGGGCCTGTTTTAGGCTCCTCCTTATTTTTATATTTTAGATATAAATCAATTAGTGATTAAAAGATCACCGGCGCTGGTGAATACAACAGGAGACTGCGCTCCGCAGCCAAAAGCGACTTCGCTATTTAAAGCTTTCTGTAGCTTTCTATAGATATATTTATCATGTCTTTTTCGGCTTCTGCTCATTTTGTGATCGCTCCTGTTTAAGACGAGAAGGCGCTTGTTTTCTTTATTTTATAAAATCCGGTTTACTGTCAGTGCACACAAAGAAAAGTAGACCCTTTACAGTTCTGAATGACGTAATACTCCTACCTTTATCAGAGAATAATAAGGCGAAGGCTATAAAATCCAAGTTCTGACCTGTGCCTCTATGTCCTGCAGAACCTGCTTTATACGCTGATGCACATCAAGTCGCACATTTATTCTTTTATTGTTTAAAGTTTAAATATTATGTTTGAACTGTTCTAGCATGCCTATCGATTTTTTTTATTTTTTTTTTTATTTTAAGGCAAGTCGTGATGATTTGAGAAAGGCTAAGTTGATCAGTCATACTTTATGATCAGCTCACTGTCTGATTGGTACTTTAAAAAACACAAATTTATATTTAATGTACAAAAAATGTCTAAATTAGCTTAATAAAAAAACGGAACAAAATATAATCATTCTGCCATTACACTCAAAACTGAACTATTTTAATAGCTGTAACAGCAGTATAAGACGTTTTGGTAGAAGGGGAAAAAGATGGGCTCGGGTCGGGCTCTGGCCTAAATTTGAGGCCCTTGCAGGGCTCTAGGCCACAGCTCTGCACAGTTTAGCTCCAACCCTAATCAAGCACAGCGTATTAAACTTCC